>JANHFX010020144.1:0-17714 GCA_027560015.1 Chloroceryle amazona
CCGCCGGCAGCCGCCGCGGCTCCCCGTGCAACGTCTACAGCCCGCGGCGCAGCCAGGGCAGCGCAGGACTCGAAGTCCTGGAAGAGCACCATCCTGGTGTCGATCTCCAGGCCATCCACGAAATCCCTGTGCTCTGTCCCCACAGCCCCCTGCTCTTGAAGGAACGGCATCTCCTGAGGAGAGGACGGAGGGGTTGCCACGTGGAAATAAGGGCTGCTGCTGGCAGGATGGAAGCTTTGCCTGCCTGGCTGCTGGTGATGGATGGCTGTCCAGGGGGACTGATGTAGTGCTCCAGGTAGATGTCTTCTCCCCACACAAAAAAAACTTGACTTTCTCCATCAGCGTTCTGCAGAGTGGACAACCTGATACCCTTTGTGTCCACCGCAGGATGCAGCCCAGGCAGAACTGGAGTTGTCATGGCTTCATAAAGGTGATGCTCTTCTGGGCACCAGGGCAGATGGGGCAGTTCCATTCCTCTGTCTCTGTGGCTGTGTTTGTGCTTTGCAGCAGGTTGGGGAGAGCTAAGAATGAGGAGCTGCCTCCCCTCCCTGGCACCAGCACACCAAAGGGTGTCACATGCTGCAAAATGGAGAGTGGCTGTGGTCACCTGCTGACCCAGGGAGGGGAGGACCCTCCTGGCTCCCTGAGCCCCATCACCCACCCCATGGGGTCATTTCAACTCACAACTCCCCTCTGCTAATGAAAGTACATCTCTTGGTGTCCAGCTGCCTGCACCAGGCAGGGCTGGGGAAACAAACACAGAGGATGGCTCCTGGAAGGGAACTGAGAGCTGCCAACAGCAGCCCCCAAAGCACCACCCAGCACTGCAAGTAGCCAGACTCAATGCCCCACACCTTGCAGGCATGCTCAGCAGAGTCCAGGCACAAGACAGGCTGCCCCTGGTTCTGATGTCATCTGAAGCTTAGCAGTAAGGGAGGTGATGCCACAGCCCACTGCTCAGTGATGTCTCAGCAGCCTTCCCCCCACTGCAGGCCCTTGGCATCATGAGAAAAAAGAAATATCTTTTATTGTTTTCATGTTCGTCATTTCCATGTTGCTCTAGCTTGGTCACCTGCAACACTTTTTTTTGTGATTGTGTATCTCGTATCCACTCCTGACGCCTTGCAGAGGTCTCCTGCAAGAGGGAGCATGGTGTGACCAGTCAGTGGAGACTGCCTGAGGCTGGTAATGCTTCCACCAGCTGGCTGCCTTTTCCCTGTGCAATGCTGGGGTTTGCAGAGAGGACGGGGGTGGTCAGTAGGCAGCCCAATCAGTCTCCCACCCTGCTGGGTCATGACCCCTCTAGCTGGGAGAAGGCTAAAGAGGAATTTTGCTCCAGACCCATCCACTCCTGCTGTTGCTTGCCCACAGTGCCAGGTCCCTCTCCACTTCCCCAAGTTTGTCATACTTCTGGTAGAACTAGTCTGCACTGCACTGCTGAACTACACTGCACTGCTGCAGCCTCAAGCCCTGTGTGCAGTTTTGGGCACCTCGATATAAGGACATCAAACTATTAGTGTGTCCAGAGAAGGATGACCAAGATGGTGAAAGGCCTCCAAGGGCAGGACTTAAAAGGAGCAGCTGTGGTCACTTAGTTTGTTGAGCTTGAAGAAGAAAAGACTGACAGGTAACCTCATCATAGTCTTCAGCTTCCTTAAGGGGAGCAATGGAGGGGGATGTATTGATCTCCTCTCTCTGGTGACCAGCAACAGGACACAAGGAAATGGAATGAAGCTGCAGCAGGGTAACTTCAGATTGCACATTAGGAAAAGGTTCTTCTCTAAGAGCATGGCTGGTCTCACTGGAACAGGCTTCTCAGAGAAGTGGTCATGCCACCAACCCTGTCAGAGTTCAAGAAGCATATGGATGACACTCTTAATCCATGCGGCTTAGATTTAGGAAGACCTGCAAGGAGTAGGAAGTTGGAGCCAATGATCGTTACGGGTCTTTCCAACTCAAGATACTCTCATTCTGTGATTCTAAACGTCACATGCCACTCACTGTAAAGCAGACCTTCACAATGTAAAGGGATATAGAAATTAAATTCAGGGTAATTTGCTTCATGATCTTAGAGACTGAAGGAGCTAAGATTTTAAAAAGGGACTGGAAATAGAAAAAAAACCCTAAACCAAACCAAAACACAAAAAAAACCCAACAAAACCAAACCAAACAAAAACCACAGAGAAACTAAAACAAAACAAAACCAACCAACCACAACAACAAAAAAAACCCAACCCAAAACATAAAAACCCCACCATATAGCTAGACTGAGGAGGGCCACTGCTGTGAAATAATGTCTCTTTTTGGTATTGCAGTTCCCCCACACTGTACCAAAGCACTTCACTTTTCACCAGGCCATTGTTGCATGGAAAACCATATCCTGACTGTAGAGACTTTGCCCATGAAGAAAGAGCATTTTAGGATATGACTGAACACAGGAAGCAAGGCAAACCTACAAGGAAAATATCTGGGAATGGAAATTCCAGGTACCAGATAAAAAGCCTGGAGGCAAAAGTATTTCACCATCATACTGATTTACTATCATGTGCTGGGACATGTTTATGGATAAATGCAAAATGGAGTGACACCTAAATGGGATTAAACAAAGCACAAACTCTACAAAAAAAGCTTTCGTTGTGGAGCATGAACGTGGCCAAAGCCAGAACTGGTGCCTGCATTGAGTCTTGATATCAGAAATACTTGTTATATGCTGTCAAAACAGCATGGCGTTTCATTGCAACATGTCTAAAGACAGTATATCAAAATGTGCTCCAACCATCTGGTCTGTTTGAAACATAAGAATCAGTCTTACTGTGGTAATTATCAGGATGTGAGATGAAAAAAGAAACTCCCAGGAGTCCTAGCAGAAAGCAGAACAGATAAGACAATCTTAAACTAATTCAGACAATAGTATTTAATCTCAAATGCTGTTGGACTGAACAACAGGAAAATCTTTTAAGAAGGAAAAATAAAAATAGGATTAAATTGCATCTTTGAACAAGAAAGGGACCATAAAAGCAATGTGCAGCTGGAAATCCCCATCTACCTTAGTGCACATTGACCAGTGTAGACAAACAGTAAGTATTATTAATGCTGAAGTCTCTGAATACTGCTGTAGGCATAGAAGGAAACGTTCTTACTGCTGCTGCTTTTAGTCTCCTCACAAAAATGCCCATGTATTTGCCTCTTTCTGTCTTGAATTAAAATCTAAGACCAGGTTCTAAACTAATATAAATATATTTAATAGCACTAAAATTAGAATGTTAAGTGGCCTGGAGTGAGAAACTGTATAATTCCATAATTTCAAGGGAATTTCATTAAAATCTGGGGCAGAAAGTTTAATTTCTCAGAATATCTGGATGCATTCCCAATTTTGAGCCTGATTTATTGTAATCTGGTAGAAAAAGCCACAAAGAATAAAGGGAGTCAGGCAGTATTTAACAAGAGCTGGAAGGAGACAGATTTCATTTTGCCAAAAAACACTGAAATCATAGTTCTGAAACATGATGCACAATCACATAATAATAATTTTATTATTATTTGCAGTCAGTAAGAGACTGGTATACTGAAAAAATGCAGAACTACTGTTGAAGCACTAATTTCCCTGCCTCCCCACAGATAGTTACAATTGCTACTCATCTGGAATCATACATCCACCACATTTTTTGTGCTTGAATGATTCCAAGTTACAGGAAAGGACTTGCAAATCATACACATGGAAATAAAATAGCTAGAATGGGTCAGAATTCACAGGAATGCAAACCAAAATGGAACTTCGTAACATCCTCGTTAGCCAAGATCCAAACTGAGTAGGTCATTTTATACAACTGCATGGGAAAGCTGAGAAATGGTTTATAGCACCCCTACATTCTTATTACCTTAGGTTCTACCCTATTTATTGGCAGAGCTGATTTGTGCCCATTAGAGTGGAACATTTTCACCATACTCCAATCTGGTTTGATCTCTCTCCACTTGTCTCAGTATGGCTGCAGAAGAGACATAAATGAATGGTCATCAAAGTCCAGATAAAATATTCCAGGCTAAAAGCTGCTCCGGATAATTTGGGCCTTTGGAAATTACCTTCTGTTAAGAACTAACTTTACTTCTGCAATCCATTCCCTGGTGCTCCCCAGTCTATTAATTTTTTATACTCCTGGTGGCAGAAACTGAACTTCCTCACCTTTGCTATGAGAGTGACTATATCTTCAGTTACTTCTTAACTGAAATGGAAGAAACAGAACAAAACACACATATATACATACACACACATATATATACACATGTATCTTGATATATAATTTTTTTCATATACATTTTTTCACAATGTGGTGATCCAACAAGGACACCAGGAACATAAAACATGAACTGCAACTGAAATCGATCAATCATGCTGCCTCAAGGTGGGAGAACACCAGTAAAAGGTCTCTCTTTCTTATTCAGTTGTAATACTGCAGGAACAAAAGCAGTATTTCTGGAAAAAATACAGAAGAACTTTTGGGGAAGGTGGAAGCAGGAGGAAAAACAAAACTTCAGAACAAGTCCTCCTTTTTATGTTGTGGAAGTGCTTGTGCAACACTGACACTTGTTCCTTTCTACTAGAGCTCAGCACCAACTTCAACTAATTTCACAGTCTCCTCAGAGTATCATCCAAAAGCACGAGCTCTGTCCTTGAAAGCAATACAACTGATTTTTTCGGAGACCTTCACAGCTTTCTAGCAATGTTGTCACTAGGAACAGAAATACTTCCATCTGAGCTAGAGATCATAGACCTGCCAGCTCACACTCCGGCTGAATTCTGCTGAATATGAGATGATTCTGCAAAACAGTGCAAGACCCGGGACACAGAATGGTGACTGGGAACAGTTAAAGCAGAGACCACATGTAGAAACCAGGAGCGTACTGGCCTATTAATTTGGCCCTGTATGTACAATTGATTGAGGCTATAAATACTGAAACAAACAAACAAGCCTGGATGGCTTCTGGTTGTGTCTACAAGACAAAATACCACAAAAAGATTTGAAGGACCCATCAGTGATATGTACTAGAAAGTATACACTACAATAAAAGGTTTTTCATTTGACACACCATCACAATTACATGCATAAATGATGGATTTTACAGTAACCTGCATGTTATCTCACTATTACAGAATAAAAGATAAAAATAGTTTAACTTAAGCCTACGCAGAATTTTTTATCCAGAATTAACAACTTCCTATTTCCTCTACAAACAAAAACACAAACACTTTGGAGATAGTGAAGACATTGGTATGTATCTAAATCAAACAACTTCTCAGTACAGCACATCTCAATGTAGCACCATGAATGGGTACAGATCAGCTATAAAAGCAGAGCAGCTGCAGTTGGCTTCACCTTACTTGGCCTGGGTATGGAGCGTATTTCCAAAGAAGCAGAGCAAAAAGCATTGTAAGAAAAATGAAGAGTTCAGTGTCTACTGAAGGAACAGCAGTGAAGCATCATTAGAATGTCTCTAGAATTTCTCAAACCATGAGGGTGTGATTATGTCAGTGTTACAATTAGTTCAGCAGGGTGCTACATCCAGAAAACAGAGCTACTAGATCATTACATAAACTTGAGTACAAGGATTGTAGATCTCAGTAGCAGAAGAACCCCTACGGGCATACACTTCTAACTCCAAAGCCTCATTCAAAGTGGCATCTGCTAGTCCGCGAGGCCCTCTAAGAAGTATTTCTGCAAAACACCCATGTGATCCAAAGTTCAGAAGTTCATGTTTTCAGTGAAATCCTTCGTAGCATAATGGCGTATTTCCTTCTAATGAAATGGCCTTTATTAGCAGTGCACCTAAAACAGGTGAGTTTCACTGTATAAGCTTGTTTCTCTAAGAGACATAAGCACAGACACTGTAATTTCATGTTGTTCTTTTTTATACAGTCCTGTAATAGTTGTTCTGAGTAGAACTTTTAAGAATCTTCTTCTCTTCTGGCTACTTCTTAACTTCCTACTGCTTAAAAATCTTTACTTTCCCTAACAATTTTAAAATAAAATCAGAAAGCTTAGGAGCAATACAATGTTTCTGAAAGAGGGAGCCTCTAGCAAAAGAACGCTTACCATCTAGACAATTATCTGACAAGGGCAAGGATAAATTATTTTTTTATGTTTCCTACATTAAACTGAAACTGATGTAGATGGAAGAAAGATAACTACACAACAGGTAAGGACAGGCTGACAAGAAAGGTCTTCCTAGAATGACAAAGGAGAAAAAAAGAAAAAAAAGAAAAAAAGAAAAAAAGAGGTAAACTTGCAGGAATGTAGTTGTTTTGGAGAACTTAAGATGGCAGGGAGTCCTGCCTCACTGATTCTCCCTTATTGGTCCTTTCCTGGGTGTTCATACACTGCTCCACTCTGCTGGGCAAAGATGTGCAAATGAGTCGTTCAGTACATTATGTAGGTCCCAGCAGAAGTGTGGACATTTGATAAGAAGAAAACTTGCTCTGAAAATCTTAACATTATGAAAGGACAGGACAGGTAAAGAATGTAGACATACTTGTTGAAGGTTACGTGAAGACCTCTGACTTTCCAACCGTAGCCATTGACAACATGGACTTCATGTTCTTGCTCCTGCATAATGTACTGGAACACTGCTGGTCTTAGTAAAAGGCAAAAGAAATTTTCTTTCACAGAGGATGACAGGTCTGTCTCTTTAAATCATTCCCTGCCTCTCTAGCTCCACCTTATTCAGGAACAACTGCTCATGAACTCTCTCACAGGACCACAGAAGCAGGAGAATGAACCAGAACGAAGTGGTGCAGTTTGTACCACTATGCCAAACCTTGGCAACCCCTTCCATTGAGAAAGGGAATTATGAGCAGAATGTGTGAGAATGAATTCCATAGGAGAAAATGAAAAATTAAGTAACAGTATCCCAGTATGAACAGTTAAGCTATTCTTTCTCAATCAACATAAGAAAATGTTAACAACTCTTAATCACTAATATAGACAAAGGTGCTCTTACTCAGCTACTAACTACTGGAAGCTTAGTAACTTGAAGGGCAGATTCAGTAAGCATTAGAAATGGTGGACAGCAGAAATGGTATCTAACAAAATCTGAAGAAAACACCTCCAGTTAGATGCAGCAGGTAAAAGCTCTCTCATGTAACTGATTGCAATTTCTGTCTGCTACCAATTATTAAGTCTGCTGATACACCTTAAAACATTCTTTTTAAAAAAGGAATTACACAACCTAGAGAGAGAAAAACATTTAAAATTAAAAAGCCATCCGGAATCAGAAACATTCAGAATTCCAAACATGAGTATCATTTATTCAAACTGATAAAACACAAAACGCAACCTGGAAAAAATCTTGACAAAAGCGAGTACCAAAACTCGCTGATTTTGCTAATACTTTCAAAGCAACTTCTGAAGAGCAACAGAATTAATTGAAGGCACTTGATCTTTCTTACAGAAGGAAAAAATATTAACTGGGAGTATGCCATATGAAATTTCTTAATTATACTTTATTAACTGACTCTAACCAGATGTTACACACCAGCTCATTAACCATACAATTATTTACTCAGCTGTAATTACAGAACAGAGATTAACAAAACTGCACTTAACACAGGTAGCTCCTTATTTAAATTAGTTTCACATGACATTAAAGCTACTGAGCATTTTGGGAAAATGCAGTTTTATGGACCGGTGTATTATTTGCAATTATTATTAAATGCTATGAGCAATGACTACAGTATCTCTGGAACACATCTGTTGCTGACACTATTTAAATATGACAATTTCATGGCTAACAACTCTGTATTTGTTGAAGTACCATTGCCCATAAATAACTGAGGAAAGTCTTCTACCTCTGCACCTGGAAATACCATAAGCACTTTATCTGATATAAGGGTTGTTCTGGACTTTCTCTTAAAATGGACTAGTTTATGTGTCTTACGGTATATAAAGCAGCAGCTGATCCTCAGTCTCAACTGGATCATGGGATTATTCATGTAATAAAGTAGAATCCAGACATTCCTTATGAGGCATATGTGAGGCTGGAATAGCTGAAAGCCTGTGGCAAACACACAGGACGCATGCTAATGTCTCTGCCACAAAACTGTTTGAGAGGGAAGGTTCTCTTTTACATACCATACCGTCTGGAAACAAGGGGAGACAATATCACCTCACTTCCAGTAACAAAACCATTTCAACTGCCCATGCTACATATGTGCCATGCAGATAAGTCCATACTTTGGTACGAAGAGTGCATTTTCTCTATGCTGACTTTAGGGAAACACACATCAGAGAAGAGAGACATTTTCATTCTCTAGGAACGATGATGTAATCCCTGTTTGTGCCCTGTCCACTGTGGCAGATAAATGTACAGCCTCGCAGGCTAAAGGTGGGGAGTGTACTGTGCTGTGGAGATAAGAGCTGGGGAAAGAGGAAAAAAATACAGTTAAAAAATGAAATACTTAAAATCTATTTCAAGACTCAAGCATGAACCTGACAGAACTTGCATCACTCATACTGATGGAATAAATGACAGTTTCTAAAGTTTTTTGAACATCTAAGGTGCTGGTATAAATACTGAACATTACAGCCAGAGTAAGATGGGTAGGAAGCACTCCCATATGGTCTGATCGACTACGGGGCCTATGTTAACCTTGGCATTGATAATACTCATGGCCAATGCAGATCTTCACAAAGCTGAAGTTTTATCATTTCACATCTGAACAGGAAACATACACAAAAGGAAGCAAAGGATTAGGAGGAATGAAACAAGGTTGAATGTGTGACAAGACACCTTAACAATAACAGCTATGGGTAATGCATTTTTAAAATGAAAAAGTTTAATAATACCTAAGGATATCAGCAGTCAGGCTGCGCGCTTTGCAACTCTGGTGTCATACTTTTACTCACTGAGGAACAGTTAAACCTGCTGTCAGCAACCATGCTAGTGGGAATTCACAATCTGTCCCACTGTGGTAATACAATCTGAGGCAGCAAACGTGGCAAGCTGGCAGGCACTTGAATACAGTGGCTCTTTGTGACAGAAGCTGTAGAGCAAGAAAGCTTACAGGAACCCCAAGAAATAAACCAAGACTGTTCACCATGGTGAAATCAGCTGTACCTGTGTCATTACTGAGAAATGTTTGTTTAACCTGCTTTTGCAGACCCGCCAAAAGCCATGGTTTCACAGCACTTGCAGCAATCTGTTCACAAGCCTCCCTTTCACACTGTTCAGAAGTACATGGGTATGCTGTCCATGGATGGTGCATGTACCATAGGCACTGCAGACGGGAGGAAGCTGGCCTTTCTATAATGCCTTTAGGTGTATTTGTATATCATGCTTCTTGTCAGTCTCATATTCCTGGGAGTACAGTGCCTAAAACAAGACCATGGCTTTATAGCTGGACAGGGCAGAAGGCTGGCTTCACGATTTTTCAGATTACATTCCTACTCAGAAATGCATTAAACATATTTATTTAAAACTAAAAGAGTATTTTTTATATCTGAACATTACAGTTACTCCTCCTAAGTGCTGAGCAGGGTCTTATCACAAATGACACCTGGGTTTTCCCTTCTCTGCCTCCTACTGGGATGGGGCAGCTTTACTTTCTGCCAAGGATTCTGACTCATATTCTGTAAACCCAGAGAATGGATTCAGTAATTTCTCTGTGGAACCTAGGACCAAAAAGATACCTTGTTTACTTTTCAAGTCCTGTCCCCAACATTACACCATATTACAGCATGACAACTGTCAAATGTAATCAATCAAAAACTTTCATTTGCCCTCTCTTGTAGAAGCTATCCAGCCTCATTTTCCTGAATCTCAACGCAGCTTGGAGAGATGTTGTTGCTTATCCTTGGCATTAGACAAAGACTGCAACCTAAAGAGTGAAGTAGTTGAGCACACAGATACCTGTTAAAATCTTCATTGTTCAATTATGTCTTGTGATAGCATTTCCAGACCCTTATCCTTGTACTTCACACTTGTCAGAATTGAAGAGACAATAACTCATTGTTTCTGGACAAATAAAATTACACTATACTGTAGTGAGAATCCTATAGGCAACATAAGAGCTACAAGAGTGTGAACTGTTTGCTTGTATGCTCTTTTCATACAGGAGGTGCACTCAGCTCACTAAGGTTGTCACCAGAGTGGTTTTTTGCTCTCACTCCCTTAAAAAGAAGAATGAAATGCAAGTTCATTAGGGACCTAATCTTCACTACAATCATTCACAACTGGTTCTTACACCTGATTCTTTCAATACTGTCTATTGTCGTAAACAGTGCTCTGTGATGCTAATTGATTTGACACAGTTTTTAGAAATATTTATAACTTGGTCACATTTTCAACGGAGAAACTGAAATAACTGAGGAGACTTTCATGCCAGGGGCCCTTCCTCCTGCAGTAAGCCCTTTGCCAGGAGTGCTAATTTAGACACGAACACAGTTCCAGACCCTTACACCTTAAATGTCCATTTACTCTGATAATGTTTTTCAAAAAGCCAAAACCAATCAAGACTGTAAGATCAAGTTTAGTCTGCATCCTATTTCCAGGAGAATCCTCAAATCCCTTTCTTGAATTTCTTGTGAAAAAAAAAAAAAGACAGACACTGTGGAACCTTTATTTTGGAAATCAGACTGTAAGAACTGATTTGATATTTAGTCCAGTACAAATAATCCAAATAATCCTACTTTATCCAGCCCTTTACAGAACTAGCTCCTTGTATTAATCAATGCCAAATAAGCAGTTTAATCAATCAATGCTCTATACTTCACAGTCCCCAACCTGGAGGCTCCTGACCTTTCAAGAGATGTAAGTCAGAAGATTATTCTTAAACATATTAAAATGAACAACAAAGATCTATTTTTACTCAAGAGATTTTACACATACATGGACATTCACAATTACTTAAAGGCACAGAATTGCTTTACTTCTGAAAGGAGGACGGGTATAAAGTCACTGCCCCTGAATGAAGGATCATGAAACAGAAAGAAATCAATTTCTTAAAATTTTCTAACATGTTTTGATTGTCACCCTTAGCTAAAGATCAACTGTTACTGAAAAATAATCCTTTTCAGCCATTTGTATAAAGTTGGGAAGACCAGAAATTGTCTCCTTATGCAAGGAAAGTACATCAACATTTCTGTTGGTATGACTTCACTTTTATAGTAGTGCAGCATATAAACTTATTTTGTCACCATTAAATCAAAACTCCTCTGAACTAAATACCATTGTTACTCACTGTCTGAGCCCTGTACTTTTCAGATGTTTTGACAGTGACTGCAAAAATACAGAAGGCATCAGTTCAAGCAATGGACAGCGTTAGTGAACACCGAAGGAACTCTCAATAACAGGTTCTAAACACACAAGAGGTTTAAACCAAGCAGGTTGGCAAAAAAAACTGCGTGAAAATAAAAACATGTCGGCATTGTGCAGGAGGGCTATAAAGTTAGTAGCAATACATACCGTGCCGCCGAGAACGACAGGAACAGTACAAGGCAGACAGCAGCAACTGACCCTAATCCAACAGCAGTCATGTATTGCGGAGTAGATGACAAATCTGAAAGAAAGTATTAAGTAGTTCAAACGAACAAATATCAAAGTATAGCTTCAGCCTGGTGACTGACCAACTGAGTCTGCTCAAAGCTAGTACTCTAGCAAAACTCAGATGCTGGACCACTGCTCGGTCAAGCAGTAATGGAACTGACTGTGTAATAATTATCATCGAGTTCAGGAATTAAGATTAAATGGTGCATTTCTCAAAAGTAGTTATATTTCTCCATGGCTCAGTTTCCAGCCTTTATTTTTTTCTATTTTTTCAATTTAGACCCTCTCAACATTCTCCCTTCTCAACACTGGCAATTTCATTCTAAATCATACATCAAGGTGGTCTCTGGTGTCAGACAATCCCAGTGCTTTATTAAACAGCTCAATGTATCCCCTTCAAAAAATGTTATGATCTGAGCATGACTTTTTTTCTCTATTATTTTTTTTTTTTCTCCCAAGTGACAGAGCAGAAATAAACCTGACAGTGACAGCCTTACCCAAGCCCATAAATACCACAAGCCACCCAGGGACAGAACACAAGGCTTACAGTGATTTGCCATCAAAGCCAGTACTACTGAAATGGTAAAGGTAATCTGAGGAAATAGAAACTCAATCCCTTCTATCCACATCTATCCCATTTTCAGCATTAGTCAAACGTTACCTATTTCTTACTGGATTTCCTACCGACATCTAGGATGCTGGATCTTACTCCTGCAAGATTCTGCAACTTTACTTGTTTTTAAATCTTGCAAGTGTAACTATTTAATGTTTTAGCAAAACTTTTCAGTTCTTGCAAAAATGGCATTTATTCAGTGCAATTACTAGTGAATACGTCCACAATGAGAATCCAAGTGCCTCAACATTAGAAAAGCAACTTTGGTTAATTAAATTGAACTCTTTTTCATCTCATCTGAATCCACAGGCACAAACTGGCTGGGCATTCAACCAGAACACCCTCAACAACTGATCTGAAGCACTAAAAAATCATACAGAGCCATAAGAAGAAACTGACCAGTTTACCATCTTTGCTCAACAGTGCTCAGTGAAGCAACGCTTGTATCTGTGCAGCACCTCTCACCTGTGAACTTACTGTGAATCTGGCAAATTAATGAATTCCACAAGGACCCTACAAGGAAAATCAGTTCAACCTACAAGCATGTTTAGTTTTGGTAAAAGTTACACCAGTTCTTATATCACTATAACACCAGTTTCATAAGCAAGTTATGCATCTCTAAAGTAGATGTCAGCTCACCATAAAAATGTCAGAACTGTATTCCCTACACATTGTAGAGCATATTTGGTGAAACCCCGACAAAGTTCATTTTACTTATTTGTGACAGAAAGAAGCGTGATTCTAACTGCTTTCTATTGCTTTTTACGAAAATGATTTATCAGACAATGTGTAGCTCTGTCCCAATAGCACCTGAAATAGGCCCGTTTAGTTCAGATTTAATTTCAAGATTCACCTTCCACACAAGTTAAATTATTAAATACTCCTAGAAGGATTCAGTGAGCCAAAAATACTCCCTGCCTCTCCAGCTGCAGAGGTACATTAGGCCAAGGTCAGACACCATTTGGCTTGAAGTCCATTCTATATAAAGGCAAACAGATTTACAACAGAAAGCCAAAGGTCTGATCTGTCCTACTACCACCTTCCAATGCCCATTCCTTTCACCTCAAAAAAAAAATCCACCTACTTGTAACACTGCCTTTGATGATGTTCTGTAATCTGATAAATGACAAATTCAGAAGACTACAGTTTTTTGTCTACCTATACAGCTCTAGCAATAGAGCCCTCAAACCTAGCAAATCCTTACTCTTAGCTCAATCTCTACAAATGCTAACTCCTCAAATTATAATCAGTGTTATGACAAATGAACTAGATCATGAGAGTAAATGACAAAAGCTAATCTGGAAATAAACACACAGTTGTCACCAAATCAGTAACAACAATAGTCAGACATGGGGTTTGTGAACAGTTCAGGAGATGCAGCTCAGGCACTCCATGCACCACTTGAATTATAAACATTCCCAAGTACAATCTCACTTTCCAGTGTCACTGACTTTCCTGACACTGATTCATAGTCCTCAGCTCAAAAGCAGAGTTTAGAGTTTGTAAGTGACACCCATGGTACCACTTTATTTGTCATGAGAGGTGAATGTTTGGTTTTTGGTGAAACATGATGAAATGGGTGAAGAGAGTGCTTTCTACCATGGTGGAAAGGAGGAAAAACTTATCTCTAGTACATTCCTAACTCCTCTGACATAAACACTGGAGTACTGCATCCAGTTCTGGAGCCCCCAGCACAAGAAGGATGTAGACATATTGGAGCATGTCCAGAGGAGGGGCACCAAGATGATCAGGGGAATGGAGCATCTCTCATATGAAGACAGGCTGAGGGAGGAGGGGCTGTTCAGTCTGGAGAAGAGGAGGCTCCAGGGGGACCTTACAGTGAGCTTCCAGTCCCTGAAGGGGGCCTACATGAAGGTGGGAGAAGGTCTATACAAAAGGGTTTGTAATGACAGGAGAAGGAGCAATGGTTTTAAGCTAGGAAAGGATAGATTTAAACTGGTATTAGGAATAAATTCTTTAATCTGAGTGTGATAGACCACTGGAATGGGCTGCCCAGAGAGGTGGTGCAAGGCCCATCCCTGGACTCATTCAAGGTCAGGCTTAACGGGGCTCTGAGCAACCTGCTCAGAGATGTAGAGATGTCCCTACTTCGGTAGGGAGGTTGGACCAGGTGACCTCTAGAGGTCCCTTCCAGCCTAAAACATTCTATGACTCTGTGAAACTTGTTTGTTCGAAACACTTTATAGTCAAAAAGTAAAACAAATGAGAATTTTCTCCAGGCTGAGAAATTTTCTGGCTTTTACAGTTATTGCATTATACTTTTACAGAACTACTTATAAGTAAAAAAATTAGCCATATTTTTCATCTTTGCATGGCATCTTTTATTTTCCTAAGTTCATAAATGTATTTAATTCTTCAAGGACCACCTGAACATACCAAAATAAATAGTGTAGTTTGTAAAAGCTAGAATTATTATTTTTAAATATTTAAGCCAACAGAAAACCAAAATATTAAATATTTAAGCCAAAAGAAAATCTTAAATCATGCTTTTCTAAAATTTCACATCTTCTTTCCTTCAAATCCTTTGTTCACAAAAATTGTAAAGATTTGGGTGTGATGCACAGGAAGAGTAATACTGAAAACCAGGGTGAAAACAAAGATCTATTTTAAAATGGATTACTGAATCCTTTAGAATGGAATATTGAAGTTGGAGGCAAATTTTCTGCATCTAACCTGTCCAATACTTGTACTGAAACAACGATTAATGGTAAAAGAAGAAACAGACACAGCAATTATTAGTTTATGCTACTATGCAAAGCCATGACAACTTCTGTTTTCTCATTGAAGGAAAAATTGACTTACTTTTAATTTGTGCCCAAACAGCACAGGACTGTGTTCTCACCTGAAAATAAAAGCATAACAATCACTGTTTGTCATGGGAGAAATTTATTATCACTAACACCCTCTGCAAGAGCAGCCATCCACAACATACTGTACTTTTGGGAATAGAGTTTGTTATTCCCCTCGTAGCAGTCTCTAGCTTGTCTGAAAAGATCAAAATCTGTAAAGATAAGATTAGAGAGAAATCTGTGATATCGTCCATTGTACAATTACTGTGAAGTCTATTTTCGTAGTGCTTCTGTATGTAACTTCCCTATAAATGACCTTCCCAGACTTTCACAAAATACAGACACATATAGAATTGCAGAATACCAGGTTGGAAGAGGCCTCGAGATCAGCTTGTCCAGTCCTTATTGGTAAAAGCATAATCTAGATAAGATGGACCAGCACTCTGTCCAGCTGTACCTTAAAAAGTATCATGTTGAAGAATCCACCACATCCCTGGTGAGATTATTCTAATGGCTGACTGCCCTTGTGAAAATTTTTCCTCTTTTGCATTCATTCAGCATCTCCCTGGGAGTACCTTGTACCCATTACCCCTCATTTTTTCCATGAAACTCCTTGTAAAAAGGGAGTCTCCACCTTCTTTGCAGTCACCCTTTAAAAACTGTAAATAGGTGTCCTGTAAGCCTTCTTTCTTCAAGGGTGAACAAACAATTCTCTCAGCCTTTCCTTATATAGCAGCTTCACAATCCTTTGGTCATCTTTATGGCCCTTCTCTGGGTCCTCTCCAGCCTTCTCGCATCTTTTTTGTACAGTAGGAGCCAAATGTGAACACAGTATTCCAAGTGTGGCCTGACAAGTGCTGAGCAGATTGGGATAATGACTTCTTTTATTCTGCTGCTGCCCTTGCTGATGCAGCCCAGCATCCTATTTGCTTTCTTTGACACAGCAGCACACTGTTCCCTCATATTTACCTTGCTGTCCACCAGGACCCCCAGGTCCCTTTCCACAGAGCTGCTCCCCAGACAGGCAGATCCCAGCCTGTGCTGCACTCCTGGATTATGTTTTCCAAGGTGCAAGGCCATACACTTGTCATTGCTGAACTTCCTAATATTCTTCTCAGCCTACTCTTCCAGCCTACCCAGGCCTTCCTGTAGCGTAGCTTTCCCTTCTGAAGTGTGCACTTCCCCACTCAGTTGGGTATCATCAGCAAAATTCATCAGGGTACATCTGATCCCCTCATCCCTATCACTTGCAAAGACACTTTAACAGCACTGGACATAGTATCGATCCCTGGGGGGACCCCGCTTGTGGCTGGTTGTCAGTTTGAACAGAAGCTACTTACCACCACCCTCTGGGTGCAGCCTGTCAGCCAGGTCCCCACCCACTGGTGCTCTGAGTATCCTCAAGATTGTTCTTCTAAAATCTAAAACCTTCCGCATGCCCAGGAAGATCCCAAACTCCACGATACTGTGATCACTGCAGCCAAAGCTATCACTAACCAAGATAATAGAAAGCAGCTTTTCTTGGTTTGTGCATAGCAAGTCCAGCAGAGCCCCATTCCTCCTTGGCACATTTGTATAAGGGAGCAGTGCTCTACACATTTCAGGAACTTGATGGATGACATGTGAGCTGCTGTATTTTCTCCTGACAAATGTCTGGGTAGTTGAATTCACCTACAAGAACCAGATTCTACTGACATGAAGATTGCTTAAGTGACTCAAATTTTGCTTGACCTTATTGTCTTGGATTGGAGGTTGGTAGCACATTCCAGTTCTAAGATAGCCCCTTGGAGAGGACCCCTCTGATCCTGACCCAGAGGCATTCAAGAGGGCTTCCACACTTGCTGTAGCTGACTTCTATACATTCAAGACTCTCCTTAACATAAAACACAAATTCTCCACTGCTTCCTTCCTGCCCGCTTTTACGAAACGGCCCACAGCCATCCATAGTGATCCTCCAGTCATTTCAGTTACTTCCATAACAACATAACTTTCTCACTAGGCACAAAGGTTCAGTTCCTTCTGTTTGTTCCCTAGATTGTGTGGACTGGTATACACATACTTGAGGTGATTGGTCTTCTGGGTCTCATCTTGGAAAGCAGCTAAGAAACATTGCTGCTCTGTTTGGCCTGTCCTATTCCCCAGCTGGATGTTATAGCATGAGCATTGCCACTTTGGACCCTGCCCCCCCAAGTCCTTCAGTTTAAAGCCCACCTCACCAAGTTGGCCAGCCTGCTGCCAAAGAATCTCTTCCCTATTCTAGATAGGTGGACTTCATCCCTCTCTAACAGGTTGTAGTAATTGAAGAATGTCCTGCTGTCTTAATAAAAGCCAAAACCCTCACAACAGTACTAGCCATGTAGCCAGAAGTTGGTTTGCATTATAGGTCTATTTCTGTCTGCACCATTTCCTCTAACTGGTAAATTGGAAGAAAAGAGAACATGAGCTTATGTTTTTCACTTTTCACTTGCACCCTCAGGATGTTGTAGTCTTCCTTGATGCTGCGCAGGTTCTGGCTCACAGTGTCCGTCATGCCCTCATGGAAGAGAAGCAATGGATGTAGCCTGTGCTCTTGACAATGTGTTTACTTAGTGCTCCCTCCATTACTAACTTTAGTTACCCTCTAATTTCCATCTGTTCTCTGTGCCTTATGCTTTTAAACAAGCTTATGATATATATATTTTAAGATTATTATAAAGTATAGAACTAGATATTTTGCTAACTTAGTTATGCATAGGGAGGGGGGAGATGTTGCTGGC
>JANHFX010020148.1:5482-32505 GCA_027560015.1 Chloroceryle amazona
GGTGGTTGAATCGCCATCCCTGGATGTGTTTAAGAATCGCTTAGATGTAGTGTTGGGGGATATGGTCTAGGGGTGAATTTGTAGAGTAGGGTGAAAGGTTGGACATGATGATCCCATGGGTCTTTTCCAACCTAGATGATTCTATGATTCTATATATGTAATTCTTTTCTACTAATGAATAAGCCATCCATACCAACTACCCTAATGTTACTCTGGATGGAGCTAGCAAGGTACATGTGCACCAAATTAGTAATGTGACATGTGAAAGCTGGCTTTATTGAGTAGTTCAGGGTAAAATCACAGAAACCAGAATTAGAATAAGGAGTGTGTTGGCAAATTTTAAGAAGGGTAATTTTTTTGTGACAGATCAAATGAAAAAGAAGACAACTTGTTACTTGTTGTCTTAAATATACCAAATATTTGTTGATAACGTTCCCTGAGTCTCAGAAAAGAAGAAAATAAAAAATATATATCTTTCTAGATTCACATTTCCTATCAATTCTCTTCTGATATCCAGCATTCTCTCTGTGTAGGCATTCTTTGAATTTCTATGGTATCAAAAAGCGTCTATTTCTTCTTCAGCTGCTGCCAGGAGTAGGATAAACCTTTCTCAGCAACAATTACATTTCCTGTACAGTTTCAGCATATTATTGTACCTGGCTGTCCTCATTACTGGGCCTGGGACTCACTCAGAAGAGTTTATGCAGGCAAACCCTCATGCTTTGTGAAATAATTTCATGTCCCCGGTAGTTACAAAGATTTGAGTTATAGGCAAAACTTGGCTTGCGAGAAGGATAGAAACAGAACTGTCCACAGCTGAACTGATCACAGGTCTGTACATCATGGAGTACAGGCTTAGGTTTTCTGCCTAAGTTAAACCTCTGGATCTTTTTCTCTTATGCAGTCTAAAGCAGTTTTTCAAAATAAGCCTCATTAGCCTTTTTCTCAAGCAGACCATTTGACTTCTACTCTCTGTAAAACTTCTAAATATTCAATTTCACTCTATTTTTTTCCATGGAATACTGATGGCATGTAACTTGACTGTCAGCAGAAGCGAACTATTCAGTGTACATTTAGCTCTGATTCTGTAACACCAATTCTTGTAAAACTTGTATTATTTAAGAAGGATTTGCTAGTGTAATAATTGTAGGAGTAGATCCACTAAAATAATAAAACCAAAAAGCTCATATTTTACTTGTATTTGCTCTTATAGATGTATATAAGCTTTGTGGAATCAGCTCAGCAAGTTTTAAATGTACTTAGAGGAAGAAAAGTCTCTGCCTACCAAGTTGATGGTGGAAACTGAGAATCCTTTGCAGCTGCTGCTTTGTTATTTACAATACAAGTTTGGATCAAAAGATGGGTTTTAAAGAATTCCCAATGCTTTACTCCACTGCCAAATATGTTCAGCTTTTAACAATGTTGAAACAGACATTTCTACAGTGGCAGTTCCTCTAGGGTGATAAATCCCTATTTCTGTTCCACAGACGGAGGGGTCTCCATGATCATTCTGCCTATGTTCATGAGCCAGGAGTCAAAAAAAAATCACACAAAAGGAAAGTCTAAAGTCATGTATAGCATTTGTCCTGATTCCACTCTCTAATTAAAGAATATGCATTCTTTCATTAAATGTCCTCTATTATCAAATGCTCCTTTCTACTAAAATGCTTGACATTGCTGGTAGCTGTAGCTGCTCAATATGTTCTATGTCTTTCATGATTTATTACATATTGAATCCTTTATTGAACTTCTAAATTGCTCAGTTTGCTTCTGTCTGACTTCAACAATGCTTTACAAGAATTTCTAGTGCTGGACAGTGTGATTGCTAAGCTGAGATTCTATATGCAGCTCTATAAGCTGTTAAAGTGCCACTATCTAATTCAAATAGAAATACATCAGAGCCATGTGTACTATTATTTTTCTTCTCTACAGCTAATCTCTGTGTCTCAGTGGTGCCTTTCTATTACAGTGATTATAAAACACAGTTTTAAGTCAAACAAGATTAAAAATCATATTATTGTGAGTCCCAATCTAATTCCTGACAAATCTGTGATGCACCAGATGCTCCTTCCCTCAGGATGAAATGATACATGGCTCTCTTTGTCTTATCACTGCACAGACATGTTTACTCCATCTAACTTGCTCACATAGGATAGAATAAAAGACTGTTTAAAGGAGGTGTGCTTTCAAACGTATTTAGGAATGGAAAGGGTAGCAGGCAGATTTCTTGTTTCCTCACCTTTTGGTGTCCCTGTTCATATCTATTTTATTTCAGTAGTACTTTGGAAGAAGGAAGTCAGTGGGTATGTTGAGCCTTTAGCTGTTAAATTTTGGGAGATGATGCTCATTCTGTGAGACTGTCACGAGATTCTTCCCTGTCCATAAAAGAAGGCCAAGAGCTGTCAAATATGATCTAAAACCACAATAAAACCTTTAGCCTTTTCCCTGTGTTGTTCTTAAAGAAGCCAGAAAGAAGGCAAGTATAATTTCAAAACAAAAGCAAAATCCTTTCCAAGTCACCTTTTAAATTCCAAGTGCAAGAAAGAATAATTATTTATAGACTTTATTCAATTAAATTCCGTGAAGTCCCTTAAAAACTGGTGAGCCAAAGCAGATCAGGAATGCCAGGTGATTTCTTTTCCATATAAACAGCTCCTGAAGGGATTGGCAGGGATGCTGTGTGGCATTCTTCAACTCATTGTCTAGTTAATATTTCGGGAAACATGATGCATGTGAGCTACTGGCCTGGTCCTGCACCTATTAATGTTAGTGGCAACATTTCTAATGATTTCATTAGGAGCAGGACCAAGACTGCTTTCAGAATTAGGTACTCTCAGCGTCTCAGAGGTGTGCAGAAAAATTGCCAGAAAAACTGAATCAAAAGGTAATTCTATGTCAACAGGAAGAAAGCCAGTTTGTTTCTCTGTATGGGGGAAGGGTTGTCATTTGCCTCTGTGTCTGTAGGCACATTGAACCAGACAGACCCAAGATAGACAATCAGTGATTTCCTCTTTCAGCCTGCAGCCAATGTGAGCTACCTTTCTTCATGCTGCAGCCTTGCCTGTCGAGCCTGAGGACAGTGTTGGTGCAGCAGCTCCACAGGATGGTTACTAACAATGGCAAAAAGAACAAATCCCCATTGTAGATATGGCCCAAGGCCACTTGTGTGACCTGCCAGGGTGATCTTTAACACTTATTGCTGACTGTAAACTAAGTAGGCATCAGAAACCAAGCAGAGAACTGTACACCTAATCTACCTGTTATAGCTTCACAGCCTGGGGATTTTTCACTTTTTCAGTAAAAGCCTGGACCTCAGCATCACTAAGTGGACTGATACAGATGAGCTCCCTCACCCCCTCACTAGTTAGGAACAAAATAAGCTGCAGCAAAATTTTCTTCTCTGCAAACCCCTACAGAACCTAAGATTTTATTCAGTCAATATTGATCATAGAAAAAAAAAAAATGGAAATAATATTTAGCAAACCTTTAAGCTCCATCATAATTTCCTCAGTAAAATAATCTTTAAGATGAAATACTCAGAAGAAAAAAAATGGAGCCTCTCTTAGGCTTTCATTGGAACCTAAGTACTTTCAATGCAGGTCAAAATGCCAGTATTGAACTCTCTTCATTGGGTTATTCTTCACACTTTTCCTTTTTTGTCTATATATGGTTATTATACATGTTTTAAGTTACAACTGAAAGAATCCCTTTGTTTAAAAGGAATGTTTATTTTATATGCAGAAGCAGAAAAAAATGATCATTTAACTGATATACTTCACTTCATGCTGATTGTCCTTTTCTGATTTAATTTCAGGTCCTAATATCAATCTAGAAATTTTTTCTTGGGCCTTTGCTGAAAAGTGGCTGAAAATTCAAAATCCTTTGAATTAGTAGCAGTACAAGAGTTCTTCAGTTAATTTAGCCTACATAACTGCTTTGGCAAAGGTCATGAAATGTGTAGCTCTGGAACACTAGATCAAGTCCAAAACTAAATGTATTCACATGTACAAATATTAGAGAATAAAGCAATCAAGCAAACAAACAAAAGAAAAGAAAACAAACAAACCTTCACACAGTAATGACATCTTCCCAGGACTAAACAGCAGCTGGATCACTGGGAATCAGCAAAATAAAAAATAATTATGCTCTTCAATAAGAAAAGTTAACATTTAATATAAATCAGTGCTGTATTGCACAGATTAATATGAGGACAGGAAGCTCGAAAGGGAGAGAAACTGAAAGCAAGCAATGCTCCTACACTACTGTTCTGTATTCCTGGTATATCCTTCCCTAACATAAGTGTTAACATTAAATATAATGCAACATGGTGCCAAATGCTTCAGAGTTGATATGGACTGTGAGCAGGCTCTGTATGCAAATGTATCTGTGCCAGGGTATGTGAGAACAAACCACTCCGCCTACATAGAGAGGTGTAAATAGATGCATATACTCCATGATGATAGCACGATTCTCATCTATAATCATTAAATACTCTCGGGCCTGATTTTAAATGGATTTGTCCATCCTTTCGGAATTTCTAGTAAGGGTGTTGAAAATGCCTGTATAGACTGACCGAGACAACTCTGCAGAATGCTAACACATGCTTTAAAACTTCACTGTATGAAATGATCCAGGGAGTTTGATAAAGGGTTTGAATAAACCTTCAGATTCATTGATGACACATAGTGGTAGGAAGGGATGGATTGCATTATAGCTTAAACAAGTGCATTTCAATTGGAAAAAAAACAGCAATTAGAAGACACTTTCGTTCATATTACTGAAAATGTGTGTCTGACTGCCTTTTAATTACAGTGTGTGGAGACACTGTGCTGAATCACCCAACTTGGTATGTTCTGGAGAGCTTATTGTCATCGTCTCCCTCCATCGACTCCATCTCTCGCCTGATAAGAGAGAACAAAAACAAGAGCTATGATCTGGGGCTGATTCACTGAAAATTTCACAGGCAGACAATGCATTATAGATTTTCAAATAATTAGCCTAAGCAAATATTAGATTGCAAACCAAAACAAATAACAAAATAATACCTACCATCAGATGATTTGTCTCAGCTTTAAGTCCCATAAGTCTATCCCCATTGTGGAAGAGCCATAATTCTGTCCCCTCATTTAAGAGGTTAAAACAGATTTCATTTGCTATGAACTTGTCCTTAATACATGCAAAATTGAGTGGTTTTGGAATGTGACCTTCTGTGTACAAAGTCACAAGCAAACTTCTATTCATGAAAGATAGTAAGTGTGATCTTAAACTAGATTAGCAGCACTGATTTGGAGACTGTAATGTGACAGCGTTGTGTCTATGCTGTAATGTGAGTGGTGCTTTGTGTGTGGAAAAATGGTTCTGGAATTTTTACCAAAAAAAGTAAATGAGTAGCAGTGATGGTGATTGAGTTTATCTTTAGCGTTCTTTCTGTTTAAGATCTGTTCTCCATATGTCCCTTAAGTCTCATCTTCCTGTGCTCATGTTTGCTTATGACCATCTCTAAAATTTTAAAGGCAAACAAATTAGTTGTTAATAATTTATCTAGAACTGTAAAATTCATAGAAACAAAGGTATCCTCTCTAATCTGCTTTATTTCTCAATACCAAAAAACTTTTATACACATAGACAAATTCCAGTGAACTCTAAGAAAGAAAGGCATGTGCCAAAATTCAGGAAAACTGAGACTAAATTTGCAGATGAGTAGAAGGGAACAGCAGAAGTAGCAACACACTACTTTAAACAATGGATATATCCCCTTCATAAGCCAATGTGTATTTTCCTGTGTGAAAATACAAATGATAGGAGATTGATCCTTTTGAAGAACTGGGAAATTATCCATATCCTGATACTTCTACCTTCAGGTGAAGATTCTTAAATTCATAGAGAGATTATTGTTTGAAAATATTCTTTTTGAATTTGTATCATTTGCCTAGAGGATTTGAGAGTTTCTTGTGCCACACAGGAGCTTCTTCACTGACTTTACACTGACTTTTGTTTCTTTAAAGATATAGTTGCCTTTTTTCATTTTTATTCACAGGAAGTGGTCTCTACAATGTATAAGAGGTGTATGCTTGTGCTACCTTGTTAATATTGCTTTATCTTGGAAGTGATCCAGTACTTCATTCAGATACATTTTTGTGGGCTGAAAGAGCATGATCATGCCTGTTGATTCTGTTGAATTCCCTAGCAACCATTGTTCTTTGTTTGTTTTCTTGTATTTTATTTTATTTTATTTTTACATACCCTGTTTCCCCAATTTCCAGTAATCTGAAAAACATTCCTTTCTTGGGAACTAATGACATCTCAAAGCATTAATACTGAGCAATGGCAGAGATGCTTCTCTTTTGGCCTGTATCAGTGAGATGCAAGTCACAGGACAATTACAGATAGAAAGCGATGATGAACTAGTCTGCTACATCACATGGGCTCACCAGCTCAAAGAACATTAGTTTGTTTTGTTGCCCCTTCACATGATATAATCCTGATTTTGATGTTATGTTATACTGACCTTTAAGTTTACTGACTACAGAGAACAGTTACGTAACTGGGATCAGCTAAACCAAACAGAACAAAAATATGAAGAGATTGAATCTGGACCTAGGGAAGTACTATTACAGAAATATAAACTGTTGCTCACAGATCTTCCTGACTGACCAGTTTCATTACAGTGTTAAAAATGGTTTTCTTTAAAAAAGAGCCCCTAAATATGATGCAGTTCCTTTTAGTCTTGTGTCCTAAGAGTAGAACTACTTACTTATGTCATAAAGACATGCTGAATGGTCCAGGGGTCTATGAGGAGGTGAGAACAAATGGGCGTAGGCATGTATTAGTTCTTTGTTTCCTTTACTTAAGTTACTTTAAATACCAGCAGGTGTAATATGCTTTTAAGTAGAGCAGGCCCCAATTAGCTGAAAATAGCTAATGCTATTTAAATAGATGGCCCTCCTAAGAGCAGGTAGTTCTGGAAGGACTCCCAAAGTAGAGTAGGAAGGAGGGCTAGGCACAGCTGAATAGACAAAAAGAGGACCCTGAAACCAACTAAGATTAGTCAGAGTTGGGTCCTGGATTTTCTAAAGGTTGAGTATGTCCCTCAAAACTTCATTATGAAATGATGAGATAGAGCAAGAGATAGAACTAAGGTCAGGAAAAATGTATGGAGGTGGTTTTAAGATCTATCTGAACACAGAGGAGACATCCTTTTAACAGGAGAAATTGAGAATGAGATCAGTGTGGGGCCACAGTGAAGGTAGCCCAACTCGCCTGAGAGCAGCCCATCCTGTCATGGGCAGTCTGCATGGCCCTTCTCAACTGCCCAAGCTTGCTTCATCTTCCAAAGGTTCAATATCTCCAACTCTGATACCATGAACTCTCCAAGACTTACCCTTTCTTACTATTATTTTACACTATTTTCAACTACTCATTTGGGGTTTGTTTGGTTGGTTTGGTTTGTTTTGGTGTTTTGTTTGTTTTGGTTTGGTTTGGTTTGTTTTTTCCCTGCTGTGTGGAGTTTGTAGGTTAAAAGTGTTAATGGAAGAGTGACTTGATCGTTAGTGGGCTGAATGACCCCTGACAGTTAGGCCATAGTGGAAAAGCATAGAGGGAACTCAGGACTGTCTCCACAGCCTGTGTTACAGGATGTCACCCTGGAAAGCTGCTACCCAATTAGCTGAAGAGCTTAGCTTAGCTTGCCCTGCTAGCAATCAGCCTTTGAGTTCCCAGTTCTGCTGTAAGGAAAGGGCAAGCTGCATGGCTGTAGGCACCTTGGACAACTCTGTGCTGCAGCTTGAACTCAAAAGTAGAGGTTGTCCACTGAGTGAGAAGGAGTGAAGAGGTCTGATTTCAGTGTATCCAAGATTTATCTAGAAGGATTTTATTACTGCATGCAATTAAGTGTAATTTACTTTTATTATAGCAGAACATACAAGTGCTTGAAGCATACTCTCTGCTAGAGAACCTTACACTATGAGAGGTGAGCTTTTCTGGGAATCTCCATGAGAAGTCAAGACTATGAAGAACTCTTAGGCTTTTGTTTTGTCATCTGAGTTATCATAAAGGTCAGGCTACAGGAAGAAGGGAAATCTGGAATGAACACACAGTGAATATTCTGCCCAGAGAAGGGTGGTAATACATTTGTTTACATCCTCTGTTCCCAGCTTCCTTTTGAATAGTAAGCAACTTGCCTCAGAGACCACCTCGGACTTCTTCATTAGAAGTTTTACTCTCTGGAAAGAGGGCAATCTTTTAAAATCCATTTGTTGCTTTGTTGGGTTTTTTTATTTTCACTCAGAGAATTCAAATCTATCACTGGACTATGCACAAGAACTGGCAAAGCAAAAAGCCCTGGAACAGTCTTGAAAACCAAAGAGAAATAGTATTAAATGGAGTAGTTTCATTTTGCATTATAAAAGCAAAATTCTGCCATTCAGCAGCAATGCAAGTAGTCTTTGTTCCAGATTCTCCCTTCACACTCAGCTCCAAACTCTTTCCCACCTCCAGCAATGCTCTTTTCTACAAGTCCTCATTTCTAGAGCAGTTTGTATGATTTAAATATGCCAGCACTTTCAGAACAGACCAAAACAACGCTCTAATGTTGTACCTATGTTATTTTGGCTGCCTATCACTTCTCCATGGTATATTGATCCATTTTAATTGTTCTGTATTTGCTGTTCTATTAACTGCCTTGACTTGCAGATATGCTTCACTACCCATTGATTGTATCCAATGTTTTCTCTGCTCTTTTCTAATGTTGCTATTCTTCCACTTCATACTCTTTCTCCTCTATGTACTTGATCTTGTCTTCAGGCCTTACATCCTTCCTGATGTCATCAGATTGCATTGAAGAACAGGAGCTGCCTTATAGATTAACTACTGAAAAAAAAAAAAAAAGGCATTTGCTTGTAGTTCTAGCTCAGTTCTTGTGCCTATACACCATTCATGGATCAACAAAATCATCCTCAAAGAGATAGTAATTCTTTTTTATTATTTTTTTAAACTTTAAAATCAAACCTTCCTGTCTAGTTCCTCCAAAGTTTACATCTCCATCATTGTCTCTAACTCCATTGCTTGTTATTATTCCTCCTGTAGACATTTATAACAGTTAAAACACTATTTTTTTTTTTCCCCTGAAATAAAAACTTGCTTATATGCCAAGGGAAATAACCTTTAAGACTATGTGTAACAATGCCATCTGGTGACTCCTGCCATAACAAGCTTTTTCTTCTGTCTTTGTGTCCGACTGCTTCCTCCCTCCCTTTACCATCCATGTCATCACTCATCTCACTAACTCTTCTTTTCCTTGCCTTTCCTCAATCCCAGTACCTGTTGGAGCTCTAATATACCCTTTATTGCAATGTCTCCTTTTCCTCTTACTGTATCTTTGTCTGTTGATGTCCTTCCACCACCACAGTATAGGTTTAATGTTGGATCCTCCCTCTCATTTTAGTGTGGAATGCTCTCTCTATATGAAAATTCCCTGAGGTTTTGTACTCAGTGTTTATCTTTAATATAGATGTGCTGTTTATTATCTTTCATCTGTGTCTACAACAGGACAAAACTATATATTACCTTTACTTTCTGTTTGTAACAAGAACCACTATCTACTGCTTCTCCTTTCCCCTAACTCATGTCCTCTGACATCCAATGCAAAAAATGCCTCATTACCAGTAAATAACAATAACAAGGAAAGATTATTAGTGCAATACTACAGTCAGTGCTTATGCTTACCCAGAAAGAGTTGGGAAGAGCTGTAATTTTTTTTATTATTATTATTTATTTATTTTTAATACATGGAAGTTCTCTACAATGGAAGATTTATATATCTTGCTTACTTTCTTAAATAAATAAATAAATAAAATTCTTCTTTGTGTCTTATGAGTCCCTAATATGGAAGAGTTTTCTGGAAACATATGACTTGAGAAAAAATGTCAACTTCATACTACAAAAGTACAGCATAGTTTTTTTCATCAAGAGAAGTAGCTAACAGAATTACTTAAGTTAGGGACTTGAAGGCATTTATTAACACTTCTAAATAACACACAACACAGCTAAGAATTCAGACCTGTTGTGCTGAGGATATATTGCCAATGGAAGTCAAACATGATGATCTGCATGGTCCTTTCTAGCCCCAACCTTGTCCTCAAATTAAGGTGTCATGATGTGGTTATGTCATGTGTAGACAGAAGCTGCAACTCAAGGGAAATTAAATAGCAGAAATGGATCTTTCAAGCAGAAATGTAAGAGAAATCAAAATATGAAACTATGAGTGAAACCTTCAGTTTAAAATGTTTGGATGTGAGAGAACTCATGTCCTGGGATTTCTCCATACTCTATGTTGTGCTTCCTATCTCAGTAACTGTTTTTCCCCAATGACATCCTGAGTGAATCTGCCTGTTGCTGTCTTCTAAGGACTATGCCAGATAGTATTTCCTTCTTCTTCCATTTCTTATTCATATGATTCAAACAGGCTTCACCATGTCTTTGATGTCTTCTGGTTTTCCTTTCATTCGAGCTCCTTATTCGACATAACATCCATCATTTCAGTCAGTATAAGAAGGTGAAATGGATGGTCCCAAAACCTAGTTTCTTCCCCCTTTCCATCCAAAGCTTTCTAGATGGGATCCTCAGCTGTTGAAATCCATCATAGTTAAAAAACTCTAATTGCAAAGTTGTAATAAATGTTAACACTGAAGTTCTAATTATTCCCTTACCCTGTCCTCCATTTCCCACCTGTTTGCCTCCATGCCTGAAAACACTGCAAAGAAATTAAATGGGAACAGTCTATGGCAGTATTAAAGAGGGGAAAATGAATCAAAGAAAGAAAAAAAGGTAAACATGAAAATTAACTCTGAGGAGATTTATAAAAAAAGAACACCCTGTCAGCTATGTATGAAAGAAGTATGGAAATGTCAGATGAATGAGCAGCAGCAAATATTGGACGGTGGTTTAAACTTGTATTCTAAAACCCTCTGTCTCTTAAAAAAAAAGTTTCCTCAAAACTATGATTTATTTCTTACATAGGTCTATGCATTTGTGACACTTCAGGTAATAACAGTCCCCATGTTCCTGTAGAAAACCCATAGATTTATTTGTAGCTGCGTATAGCACTTTTTAGCCTATCTAGTCCATTACAAAATACCTGCATGACTGTTTCAAAAATCTCACAATTTCCTAAGAACAAAGTTCCTAGGAAAAAGTTCCTAGGAAAAAGTTCTCTTTTCACCTAGAGTAGCTGAACGCCTTAGCAGCAAATTGCCAGTAAGTTTAAATATTTTTGTGATATGCAGAGTAGACCAGCTTCTTTTTGCACAAAGATTCATTTTTATACTTTGGATAGTATTCCATGATCACAGCTCATTCATAATATGCATCTCTGGCCATGTAAGCTTTTTTTCCCCAAACTGTTCCAAATCAGCACAATGGTGGAGTAATAGAGATTCTTCTGAAGGGTGTCAACCCACCTTCTTTGCAGAATGATAACAATTTGTTGTGCTTGGCTTTGTTTTGCAATTTCACTCAACTGCTCTGCAAATTGAAGCTTTGCAAGTGCTTAAAACACAGGACCATATTAAAAATATCTACTGTTATACATGATATTTGTATATATACCAGGGTATAAATATGGAAGAGCTGTACCTGTACTATTAATCAAATTCTTTATTAATCTTTTGAAACAGTCTGAATCTATGAATAATGCATTATTTTATAGCATACTGTCCACCTTATTTAAAAATATGGAGCTATCACCTATATGTAGAATTTTATCCCCCGTATGTCAAATTATGGGGATGATTTTCAGAGGAGATTTATTGTGGATCTGAAACAATTCTAATAGGCAGTGAGCCATTGAATCTGCCCCTTCATGAATAGAGCTGGTTGTAAAGTATTCACACAGCTGAGGATCTATCTACAGCAATCATTTTAGATCAAGTGTTTTGTATTTGCTTACAAAGCACCCTCTGCTGTTTGAGCTGCTACATGTTTTGTAGATAAAGCTGCTTTTTGGAAAGATCAAAAACCTTTTTGTGGGACCCTGTAAGAGCCACAAAAGTATCCAGAGAGTATCTTATCAATCGTGCACCTATGATACATGATGTGAGACTGCATTTAGAGGTGTCATGGGTTAGGACATGTGCTGTCACATCAGTAGCTTGTTTTCTTATCCAAGTAAGAACAATGTTGAAATACAGCTAACAGTAAGGGTAACAAATTCAATAGATGAGACAAAATTTTCCATCTTTGCTGTTCCAGATTGCTGGATTGGCAGAAGAGCAATGGAATCTCCCTCACTGCAAATGCATTTCCTCTCTTGAAATTTGTACTTCATGTCAAAGGATGATATTGAGTGGGCATCAATTGCTGCTTAAAATGTTATTTCATGGTTATGTCTTGAAGATTTAAGTTTTTGCACTGAATTAGAAGTCTAGAGATGGACTAAAAAGAAGGGGTTTCTGTATTTTGTAAAGAGATGTAAATTCTGGTGTGTTTGGTTTTGTTTTGTTTTTTCAAAACCCCTATGAAGTGTTTTGCAGTGTACCTTGTACCATTTGTATATCCATTCCTGTGACTGTCAGGAGAAGTCAGTGGGACGCTCTGCTAGAGCACAGATTCCAGATGAGAACACCTGAATCTGGTGACTACTCAGTATATATTGAATGTCACTGCAATGAAAGGGACAAAATGTATACTTAGAATCATAGAATCAGAATTGCCAGTGTTGGAAGGGACCGTAAGATCGTCTAGTTCCAGGGATACCTCCCACTAGATCAGGTTTCTCAGAGCCCCATCCAGCCTGGACTTAAAAACCTCCAAGGATGGGGCTTCCACCACCTCTCTGGGCAACCTGTTCCAGTGTCTCACCACCCTCATGGTAAAGAACTTCTTCCTAATGTCTAATCTGAGTCGACCCACCTCTAGTTTTGATCCATTCCCTCTAGTCCTGCCATTAACTGACATCCTAAAAAGCACCAGCTATTTTTTAGGCCCCCTTAAGGTACTGGATAGATACTCTCCATGCTGACTTCAAGGGCATTTGTAATACATGTTGATATTCCTTGGTGTGATTGAGCATGTCTAATTAGTAGAGCTGCTTTGGAATTTTGCTAAGAAAAATCACTTCAAAAGAAAAAGTAGTTTCTGCAGAAATTTTAATTTTCCATGAGAGCTATGAAAGAATCAAAACAAAATATATTGTTGAAGGCTATTTAAAATCAAAGCACTTCAGTTCCTTGAACTACGTGCAACGATAATTTCAGTTTATCATAGATTCCGGGAGACACTACAGCAGATACTTTCCTAAGGCTTAACTGTTCAAATTTGATTTGTGATTTTTGGTTAGCAGACTTCTACTGAGCCAGGTAATCTTAATGCTGAACACCTGTATCAGAAGGAGGATATTATTATGGTGCTTTATGTTGGACATCTGAAACCACAAATGATTCTTGAGAATTTGGGCTAATGAATATTAAAGATTAGGTTGTCAGAAATACTTGGTACTGATCAAGCTCTGCTTCCATTGACGTCACTGGGAACAAGTCAATTTGACTTCAATCAGAACAAAGTCAGGCTGATGCTGAGTTGTTTTGAGATCTCCACCCTATATCTTCCGCATTGCATTAATTAATCATTGCTCAAGTTGCAGCTTAATTTAATAATGTCTCCCAAAACATGATGAGCTTTGCTGTATTTCCTTCCTTACCATCCCCCTGTCGGTTTTACCAGTAATATGGAAATATAATGATGTCTCAGTAACATAATTTTCCATATTTGTTCCCCTAGAATTCACTTCTGCACAACACAGTGTCAGCTGTACGAATGAGAAACATTGAAATAACCATTTCTATATCTCACTGAGTCTATAGATGTCTCCCTATAGGTTACTTTCTGTGTATTTTGAGCAACCTGAATAATCACATAATTTGGATGTTAACAATATTGTCTTCCTAATACAATACATGTAAAATAAATCAGCAAGGGAGAACAAGATAAAGAAAAAATCTGAAAGGACAATATTTACAGAGACTCTCTTACCAACACATGCCTGTTTCCATAAAAAAAACAGAACCACACACACAACCAGTTACCTGGGATGCCTGTATCAGTTCTGTATGGTGGGTGAACTTGTTTTTACTGAGCACTGTTTACAGCAGATGTCTCTCTCTTTCAAGAAGTAAAATGGACAGCTTATCCTCCTTTGCACACCAACCTAAAAACTGATGTTGTTTATAGTACAGTTGCTGGGATGTGGCTGTCTGTGATATTAAGGCCCTTGCACAGTTTTGGCCCAGGCCAGCTTGCACTCAGCCAAACAGCTCCCAGGCATGATCCAGGAGCCAACACACACCAAAAACTGACAAAGGGAAGTATGTGTGTCATCAGCAGTAATGGAAGCTAAGAGCACTTAGAGTGGCTGGGGACCAAATGTGGCACCTGGACATGGGGACTTAGCATGGCTTGCCACTGCTCAGTTACCTAGTGCAGATGTAGACTAAGATATGGAAATTAATGGAAGGTTGGAAAGTATAATGTAGTCTGTGTGGGAGACAGTGTTACATAGCCTTGTGAAAGGCTCCAAGTTGTAATATTTTTTGTGATGAAGAAGCAACAAGTCATCATTGCAATGAAACAGAATGACATAGGTAACAATCTCAGCATCGTGTAGGTGGAAAGGGAGGGACCCTGGAGGCATCCCGAGTCTCACCTCCTGCTCACACCAAGTCAAATACAGCAGTGTGCTCAGGACCTTGCATCATCAAGGTCTGAATATCTCCAAGGACTGAGGAACCACAGCCTCTCTGGGCAACCAGCTCCAATATTTGACTATTTTTATCATATTTTTCCCCTCAATAAGCTTGTAGTTTCCTGTGTTCCAGCTGGTTACTGCTGCATTTTTTCCTTCCAGTCTGCACCTCTGGATCTGTCTTTTTTTACATGCTCCTAATAGATAGTTGCAGACAGCAAAAGGATCCCCCTTGGCCCTCTTAAGGCCAAATAAACCCAGTTTCCTCAGCTTTACTTTTACTCTGTATGTTCCAGCCTGGTGGTCTTTCACTGGACTTTCTACAGTATAGCAACATTTTTCTTTTGCTGAGGAGCTGGAAACAGGACACATTATCTACATGGGGTCTCATAAGTTCTAAATAGAGGGGCAGGATCACTGCCCTGGAACTGCTGGCTACACTTTTGTCTACACTGATGCAGCCCTGTATGTAGATGGCTTCCTTTGCTGCAGGGGCACCCTGTGGACTCCTGCTGAGGTTGCTGATGACCAGTACACCCAGGTCTTTTCCTGCAAAGCTACTTTCCAGATTTTCATGACTTTTTTCAGGGACAGAAGCGAGGTTGACAAAAACCAACAGAAAGGTCTGTGTCATATGAATCACAGCTTATACTTATGGTACTGAAATCCACAGTCCCCTATGTCTGAACAGTACCACTAGTTTCTCCCAATGATTTGGGTAGTAGTGATCACTTTCTGTTTCATTGTGATACCTGGTACACAGAAATTCCACACCTCTGACCCTGAAAAGTACAGTATACAAAATGTCTCTGATATATAACCAAACACTACACCATTCCTTCCCTTCACTCAAGCAGTCCTTGAATGAATGAGGTGAATCATCCCTGTGCTACAACATATGGAGCAATTCTCAGAGTAAGCATTCATTGATGTGGTCCATCATTCATAAAGCTTCACAGTAGAGAAGATGCTTGGTCAGTGAAATCAAAATTGATGATCTGTGTTCTGCAGCAGATCTTAGATTGATCTCAGCCTCAGCATAATCAAATTACCATTGCACTGGGTTCAAAATGGGTAGAATAGAGCCTACTATAATAAGGTTTTTCTCATACACTTCAGGCTATTGATCATGCTAGAACAAAGAGAGGAGAAGATTGGTGTAAAATACTAGTAAATCAGAACAGCATTATTTTATGTGAGTTTTGTCCTGGCATAAGCGATAGCACAGGACTATCTACATTTAAGGCTGGACTTATTACATTTTACTTTACTTGGAAACAGAAACAATGGAGAGGGGAGCAGATCTTCAAGTTTCTCACAAAACTAAAAATTAAATTCTTACAAAATCTTTCTGTAAAATATGATTATTATGTGTGTGGGGAGCAGCTAGTCTTGATATTGAATGAATATAGTTATACAGTGGCCCAAACTGTTTTTCCCTTTTTTGCAAAAAAGTTCCATGAGCTTCCATCACAAAGTGTTTTACTCAAACATCTTGAAGATGGTTTATTTATTTCCTATCTCCCTGAGAATAGCTGGTTTCTCTAGGGCACCCAATTAAAGATAGTGTTGAGCAGACTTTCAGGGATAATAGTATGTAGGCTTTCTGAATTTTACATTACTGCCTTATGAAAATATGAATTAAATTCCTTAAGACTGTGGATGTTTAGTCTATGGAAAAGCTTGGTGATCTTAGAAAATAATAAACTCTAATGACAGCCCACAACCCTAACCACAACCCACTGAAAGTAGTTTCTATGCCATAAGGCAAAATTCTGAGGACCTTATTTATATTGTAGTTGGACTACATCCAATTTTCTTCACTAAAATATACCAGCTTAAGGACATCAGGATTTATACCATTGATTCAAAGGAGATATTGTAAATAAAATGGACAAGAAAATCCTTAAAAGTTCCTCACAATCCTCTATGACCCTCAACTGGCAAGATGAATCTTATATTTGAATCAGTATACCCAAAACATACAGCAAAATTTTTATCTGACTCCCATCTGATTCCCAAAATAAAGGGATGGCTGATGCATAGGTTGAATGTGTTCTTGAATAGTAACCACAAACAACCTCAGGCTAGATCAGCAAGCATTCAGGTGACAGGAGTTACCAAAACAAGGGTAGATAACACCTCAAATTGCTGACTTCAGTTTCCATGAGAAAAGAGGCTTTAGATCTGCAATAACACTTGTAATGATCTTTAAAGGAGGGAAGATGCTGGCAGGACCAAAATGTCTTTTCACAGTTCTAAGGTACTTTCTGAGAAGAAAAGATTGAGAGCTCTTCCCTGGGAGGGGTCAGTACCAGTTGGCACAGCTGCCTGGAGATGGAGAGGCAGCATGGTGCTCCTGTTGAAAAGGTAGTGTCCTGCCCAGCTGTCGTCGTCTTGCTATTTATTAGCAATGTAAATCATAGAATCATAGAGTGGTAGGTCTTGGAAGTGAAATCATCAAGTCTAACCCCCCTGCAAGAGCAGGGTCACCTAGGGCAGGCAACACAGGAACATATCCAGACAATTTTTGAAAGTTTCTACAAGAAGGAGACTCTGCAACCTATCTGGGCAGCTTGTTCCAGTGATCCATCACCCTCACAGAAAAGAATATTTTCTTCATGTTGAGATGGAACTTCCTGTGTTCCAGATTCTGACCATTACCTCTTGTCCTATCGCAGGGCACAACTGAAAAGAGACCAGCCCCTTCTACTTGACACCCACCCTACAGAGATTTGTAAACGTTAATAAGATCTCCTCTCAGGCTTCTCTTTTCCAGGCTAAACAGCCCCAGGGCTCTCAGCCTTTCCTGATAAGAGAGATGTTCCAGTCCCTTAATTATTCTTGTAGCTTCTGTTGGACTCTCTCTAGTATTTCCATATCCCTCTTGAACTGGGGAGACCAGAACTGAATACAATACTCCAAATGTGGTCTCCCTAGGGCAGAGCAGAGGAGGAGGAGAACCTCCCTCAACCTTCTGGACACACTCTTTTTTATGCACCCCGGGATACCATTGGCCTTCCTGGACACAAGGGCACATTGCTGTTCCATGGATAATTTATTGTCTACCAGGACACCAAGGTCCTTCTGCATGGAGCTGTTTTCCAGGAGGTCAACCCCTAACCTGTACTGAAGCATGGTGTTATTCTTTCCCAGGTGTAAGACTCTACACTTACCCTTGTTGAACTTCATTTGGTTTGCCTTTGTCCAGCTCTCCAGTCTGTCCAGATCTCACTGGATGGCAGCACAGCCTTCTGGTGTATAAACCACTCCTCCCAGTTTCATATCAACAGCAAAATTGCTGAGGGACACTATCCCTTCATCCGGGTCATTGATGAAGATGTTGAATAAGACTCAACTGAGAACTTACCCCTGGGGAGCACCGCTAGTTACAGCTCAACAGCTGGACTCTGTGCCACTGATCACAATCTTCTGAGTTCTGTTGTTCAGACAGTTTTCAACTCATCTCACCATCCCATCCTCTAACCCACACTTTCTGAGCTTACCCACTAGAATGTTATGGGAGACAGTGTTAAAAGCCTCGCTAAAGTCAAGGTAGACAACATCCACTGTTCTCCCTGCATCTATCCATTCAGTCACACTATTATAGAAAGCTATCAGATTAGTCAATCATTACTATTTTTCGGTAAATCCTTGCTGGCTACTCTTGATACCCTTTTCTTCCATGTACCGAGATATGATCTATAGAATAAGCTGCTCCATCACTTTTCAAGGGATGGAGGTGAGACTGACAGATGTGTAATTTCCAGGGTCTTCCTTCTTTCCCTTTTTGAAGACTGGAGTGAGATTGGCTTTCCTCCAGTCTTCAGGAACCTCTCTTGTTCTCCATGATCTTTGAAAAATGATGGAGAGGGGTAGAGTAAGGCCATTCTGGTATTTCTATTTTCATTTCCATTATTGGATATCTAACAGTTGAAAGAGGGAGAGGAAGAGATTATAGTCTTAAGCATACTATGGTATAAAAAAGCTGCCAAAAGACATTATGGTTACACTGAGTTTGATTGAACAATCCAAAATATTTTCAGTTCAGCTTTGCCAATTAAAAATACTTGCCAATTATCAACGGCTTGTAGCAGGGAAAATGTTCATTAGCTTACAAATTAAATTGAGTGTTATATACAAATACATTGTATCAGTAGCTTAGAATCAAGTTATTATCTTCCCTATCTTTGGGATAGCTTGCTTAAGATACTGCTAATGACAATTAAAAATTATGATGATCTGCATATAATGGACATGCAGCCAGTAGAAATCATGATGTGCTCTCCTACTTCTTTACCCTTGCCAAAACTAACAGGGTGAGTGCTTACTAGTAAACAACAAAATAAAAAAGGATGCAGTTATAAACAAGGTGTAATGATTTAATTTCATTAGTTTAGGATCAGAGGGGTTTGTTACAGTGATAAAAACTGCAATGAGACAACGTTGTATTCCTGTTACTCCACATTTGTACAAACACCAAGAGTGAATTTGTGTTCACTATTCTGCTTTTTGAAATTAATTTTTAAATCTGTAGACTCCTGTTGAAATTGAAACAGGAAGGAATACAGCAAAACTATTAAACAGAACAACAAGCCATTATCACCATAAATAGATCTTTTTAGTTGCCATGGGTAACCAGTGTCAGCAAGGTATTCAGGCACTGCAACTGCCAGCACTGATACCCTGCTTTGAAAGTGCTGACGGTGCATCGCATTGCAAACTTCAATACTTATTATGTGTAGGAGGGTGGTGGCACCAACAGGATGTATACTTGTAATGAGTCATTCTTTAGATAGCTTAATTTATCATCCTCAAATAAAGGGGGAGGGATTTATCCAGTACGAAGCAGTTTGAAAAGCCTCAATTATTAATAAACTGAAATAACAGCAAGGCAGGAAATCTGGACAAACACACACACACATATATATAACCTTAATGACTAAGGTAAGACTAAAGGAAAGTGCTTCTGCAGAAGTATAAAGCATAAATTAAAAAATAAAAGGAGCAGCATCACAAGTCTGCAGCCACAGTCCATTTATTCATGATAGTACAGGAATGTAAATACTTAGCAGACAACGTGTCAGCAAAAGTGACTCAAGGACATCCAGGCTTTCACAGACCACTGACACTGGATGTGCTTGACACAGTAGTCTCAATTAGGCCATGCTTTTTTTTATTTCATAGAAGGAAATGCAAGATCACAAAGACTAAGGAAGGTCATAGCTTGAACAGAAAACATCCTGAGGAAACTTCTATCTTCTATCAGGAAATATTGATAACTCAATATGTAACACTCTTTCTTCTGAGGCAAAATTATTCAAAGTATACTGTTATGACCACATGAGCACACACAGTAGCATAAAGGTGAATGTGTACTATGGGACATGCTGAATCATTCATTGAGATGATTGGACAATTCTTGTTAATTAGGTTTCAAAGCAGACTTGTAACAAGAGTCATAGAGATTCAGGCTGAAAGGCTCCTTCCAAACTGGGGACTCGAAGACATCCAGCAAGGACAGAAAGCAGGTGATGAACAACTCCCCATCTTCTGCTGAAGTGCAGGGGAGGAGAATCAAAGGCACAAGAGACAGGAACAGTAGAGACCTTGATCCAGGTTCCCAGCTAAAGTGCCAAAAGACTGATGGCCTTGCAGTGTAGTGTGCTTCACATGCATGTCTGATTAGATGTAGGTATATATATATATATATAAAATACAATCACCTAGTTCAATTTCTCACACTGAGGCATAATGACATAGAGGGGACAAAACACAATTTTTAATAGATATCTGTCCCTAGTGATGGAGAATTTATAGACGCCCTTGGTTACCTGGGTCTCCCTTTCAATTACCAAAAAACAGGGTTTTTTTCCCTCAGTATACTTCCTTCATTTACTCTGCTGAATGTATCTCCTCGACCTTTTCCCTAGGAACATGTGAAATAAGAGATCTCTATCCACTTGCCAGCCCCCTTTATGACTGAAGTCTTTCCTGCCATGTTGCACATCAGTCTTCTCTTGAGAGTCAGTTCCCCTTCCCAGAAGCCTCACTCTCTGTGTCATGTTTTCTAAGCTTTTGCTTGCTACTATTCTTACAGAGAACTCTACACTGTATTTCCATGCATTTATGAAAGCCCAGTGCTTGATGTGCTATTTCAGTGACTGCATCCCTAGAATCAGTGTCTGCATCGAATAGAACACTACTCTTATATCTGACATACAGTATTTCTCTTAATGCATTCAAGAAGATTCACTATTTTTACCATGACATTATGTTGTCTTTAGTTTGTGAGTTGTTACAAACTTCAGATCCTTCTGCCACGCTGCTAGCAGTACATGTTGTAAGTATTTGTACTTGTCTTAATTGAATTTCAAATTGCTATTTGTTGTGGTAATTGCAATTTTTTGTCTTCTGAATATTTTTGTCATTTCACCCGATGCTTTTTTTTCTTTTTTTAAGGGGTGTCATACTTGAATTTTATATGTGAACTCCTTTTCTAGAAGAAAAAGAGTCAGACAGCAATCTAGCTGATACCATTGACAAGAACTGGTGTACAATAAATTAACCAGTGAACTTCCCATCACACACACACCATCCCAAGCTATTTTATGGTCATGTATAATGCATCTGATAGGGACTAAGTGTAGAACATAATTCTTTAGCTTGCTTATGGGGCAGACATGTGTTAAAAGCCTTCTTAAATTGAGATATATCCCATGCATGTCTCTGTATTTGGTTTGTGTGGCAAAGTGGGGGCTACAGTGGTGCCTTCTATCAGATGCTGCTGGCAGCTTCCCCCGTGTCCAATAGAGCCAATGCCAGCTTGCTCCCAGACAGACCCACTGCTGGCCAGGTCTGAGCACATCAGCACCAGTGGTAGTGCCTCTGTGATAACATATTTTAGAAGGAGGGAAAAAACCCTTCAGTGAAACAGTAGCCAGAAAGAGGAAGGCGGGAGAATATGCAAGAGAAACACCAAGGTCAGTGAAGAAGGGGGAGGACGTGCTGCAGGTACCAGAGCAGACACTCTCTTGCAGCATATTTTGAAGGCCATGGTGAGGCAAGCTGTCTCCATGCAGCCGATTAACAGTGGAGCAGATATCCACCTGCAGCCCACGGAGTGCCCCATGTCAGAACAGGTGGATTCCTAATGGAGGATGTGACCCTGTAGGAAACATGCACTGGAGCAGGATCCTGGCAGGACCTATGGACACACAGAGATAGAGGAACCCATGATGGAGCAGGTTTTCTGTCAGGACATGTGACCCTGTGGTAGACACACACTGGAGCAGTTCATGGAGAACTGGAGGCTGTGAAAAGGACTCATGTTGGAGAAGTTCATTGAGGACTGTCTCCCATGAGAGGGACCCCACAATGGAGCACAGGAAGAACAGGAAGAGTCCTCCCTCTGAGGAGAAGGGAGTGGCAGAAACAATGTGAACTGAACACAACACCCATTCCCATCCCCATGTGCTACTGTAGGGGGAGGAGGTAGAGTGTTTGTAAGTAAAGTAATATATTAATATATTGCTTGGTAATATATTAAGTTAATTTCCCCAAGTTGAATCTGTTTTGCCTGTGATGGTAATTGCTTAATGATGTCTCCCTGACCTAATGTCAACCCATGAGCCTTTCATTTCATTTTCTGTCCCCTGTCCTGCTGAGGAGAACAGTGATAGAGTGGCTTTGGTGGGCACTTGGTGTCCATCCAGTGTCAACCCACCACAGCCTCCCCTCATAACAGTTAGGCCAGTTAATATTTAAAAAAAAAAAAAATAATGTTATCTGCTTGTATGATCTGCTGTTGCTAAATCTACATTAGCTGCTTTAATCACTTTTCAGAGTTCTATGTGACTTGCAATAGTTTCCAGCAATCTGTTTCAAAATACTCAAGGGTTTTAAATTACAAAAGTGTATAACTCATGAGGCCTACCATGATCACTATTTAAAGGACAGGTATATTGCTTGCCTTTCACCAGTCTTCTGGGACATTCCTTTCCTTATCTTCTTCTTGAAAGATAATGTTTATTTTGGTGCATTTCACCATTGTACAGCAGTAGTCTGATCTCACATGGTACACTAATTTTCACATTGCCTTTTTAAGAAGCCCTACCTACAAGTCCTGATGTTCATTAGGTTTTTATAATGTATCATTAATTTCCTGTTCTTCCAACAATTAATTTTCCTGAGAACAAAATTATTTTTTTCTCATGATAAATTTCAGCAAAACGAATTTTCCTCACTTTCTAGCTAATCAATCATCTCATCACAAGCCTGTATTTAGGCTTTTGCAGTGAGGGAAAACTCTGCAGACTCATGAGTGCCCCTGAGAGATGAACCATAAAGGTGGCAGGATAATTTTAGTGTTAAGACCCCAAAATTTGAAATAGTCACATTCTCCAGGCATCCTTTTCCCTGAACAAAATTCTTGAACTGAAATTGTATATACACACATACATATACATACGTATACTTCCTTTCTAAGAGGGGGCCACACAGAGTATAATAATACCACAAAAGGTTTCCTGTTAAAACACAGCAATTACTTCAATGGGACTATTGATTGACTGTTATCTGTTGCATTATTTGCCTTTGATATCTACAGATGCTTTTGAGATGCAACCTATACAGAGATAGAAGCTGAAATTCAGTATTTTCATTTCAATACAATTTGAGAACCATGCACACATAATCAAGAATAATGTAGACTGTTCCTAGCTTGAGACATATATTAAATGGGAATGCAGCCTAACATGAACTAGGGCAGTTGCTAGTCCTCCTTGACCTAAAGGCCAGCACCTCTATTATTTTCTGCATAAGGAGAAAAGTATCAAAACTTTCCTCCACGTTTTTCAGTGTGTTGCTGTTAAGATATTACAACTTTGAAACATAATTTACCTCTTGTTTTGTTTGGGATTTTTTTGTGTTTGTTTGTTTGTTTTTTTCCTTTGTTTTTTGGCGTTTGTTTTGTTTTGTTTTCCTAAGAGTTTGAAGGATGGTTTACTTATTCTATGCTACCTTTCCTATAGGCCAGTGTTGACATATCTTCCCATTACTTCCATCTACTACCCTTAATATGATTTCCAGAGCTGCTTGAAAAAGAAAACTTTTTTGATTAGGTAATCCATGATTGACATTTACCTTGATAACTCTTCTCATTCAACCATTTGTCTTTACAAAGAGGTTTTCAGAAAGTCTGCTTCTTATATCTTTTTGAACTTCTTGATTACTACATATAATCTTAATTAGATGACATAATGTTTTCTCATTTCCTCCCTTTTATTCTCTCTATAGTTATTTAACAAGGTATGCTTTCCTGTAGCAGTTCCAGTATCATCAGTTCTTGGTGCCATGTATATCATAGCTTTATAGATGCTCTAAAGCTTATAGTTCTTTCTGTTACCTTTCATACTCTTTACATTTGGGCATTAACATATTTGTTTTCCCCATTATTCTTCCTCTTGACTCAGTTATGACTACTGTAGTTTCCTAATTCATCCCTTTCTCACTCCACATCTGTGTATAGGAATATACCTGTTCATTCTCCATGGTTATTTATACCCAGTCCTCTCCAAATTGAATTTAAATATTTCCTCCATTTGATTAGAATTGCTGTCTAAATATCCTATAATCGATATGAGGCAGGCAGACTTACCTGTCCACCTCTTTCTTCCAAATCTTTGAACTCACAGTTTAAATTACAGCATCATAAGATATATGATTACTGTCTAGAGAACATAGTAGTCTGAATCCTATCAGGCAGAGGTTCCTGCTGGGAAATTCTGAGCTTTGTGATACTTATGGTATAGGATCTTTGAACTGATTCATAGAGATACCGAGGTTTCTTGACTTTGAGACCTTCAAACATGAACAACTCTGTCAACTTCTTTTACAAAAGACACTTACCCTGTGAAGACTTCCAAAGGCATCCACCTTTACTAGTAAGCAGAAAGCTTAGAAAGATTGTTTCTGAGATAACTAACATTTAAACTCAGATTAGGTGATTATTTGAAAGGTCTGAGTCCCATCTCATCTTTCCTAAGGCTGATACATACTTCAAGGCTCTTAGAAGCAAAGGTCTAGTTGCTTTGCATTAAGTGCCCACGAACTGTTGTTCTGTGTTGAACTTATACCTGTTTTCTTATTTTCTTTATACTCACATCTTACTTTCCTGATGTCCTATCAGTTCAAATCACTCTCAGTGTTTGTTTGCTTGTCTCTATTATTATCGAAGATTGTTTGGAAACTTGTCATCAAATCTGTGTGGAAAAGTAGACTTTAAAGGACAAAGAAGAAAAGGATTTTAATATAGAATGCCAGTTGGCATTTAACACATAACAGAACAAATGCACTATATCAAGGAAGAAGGAAATATATATTAGCTTCACAGCTGACAACTGATACAAAAATAATTGTTTCAATGCATTTAACAAATGAAAAAATTGCAAGGCTCTGAACTGGTGAATTGTGGCAGCTAGCTATTGAGGTAAAATGGTAAATAGCTTCATAGACTCTTGGGAAATAATTTGCTTTAATTGCGTGCAGTCATATTCAAATCAGCATCTGAAAAATCCACCGGGATGAAGAGAACTGGAATAAATCAGAATTTCAGAGAAACACAGATAATAGATTATTGTTTAAGACTGACAGGAGATAAGACTTTCAGATTTACATACCTTTTTGTCACTTTTATTATGAAATTTCTTCATATTAAATCAGTTTGTTTAACTATAAGGATGAAAAGGCACTTTACAGTTAAAACAGGTCCAGGGAAAAACTACTATTACTAATGCTTTTGCTTTGTCCAAATAATCATTACTATTGCCACAGGTAATGGTCCATCAGAATTTCATTATATCCCCCTCCTTCTACCTCAGTCGTTGTAATTCCATACAAAATAGTATTGCCCAGGGAATTATGGACCTAGGGTAAAATATCACTGATTTACTCACACAATCAAACTGGAGAAAAGCAATAAGGACACTGGAAAAATCTTTTTACACTTTGACAGATGTATGAGTTGCATAAAGATTTGGTAAACATAACCCAAATCATTTTTTGAAGAAGAAATGTGTATGTTCACCTCACTAGCAGCACCACAAGGAAGCATTTTAGTATCATGCTTACACTTAACCTCAAGCACGTAGCATCCAGAAAGCTCTAATTAACTTTGTACTGGTGTCTGCATGTGTGCCATGTTTGATGTGTTTTATAAATAAGGTGTCTCAGGTGTCTTTTTTTTTCATGGTTAATCAACTTGTAGAGCATTTCCATGAAATACACTAGACAATCTTCTTATTAAGGAGTTTATTTAGATAATAGTATAATATTTTGCATGGGGCACTTGACTTATCCAATAAAATGTTTTACAAAACTAAAGGTATTATTTGTGAAATATTTTCCTGAGATTTATATTTTAGTATTTTAGTCTATTCATTTAGGTATGATTGAGAATCGAATTTGGTATGAAAGATGCATTTGGAAATCATAATTGTGTGCTCCAATTTCATACAAAAGTTCCTTGTTCTATCTACATTTTAGATACCTATCTCCCAGATAGAGACAAGTATGTCCTGTCATGTAGGACTATTTCTAGGTTTAATTGAATGTTATAAACTAATCTATAATTAACATGCATCATTAAAGCCAGACAAAAGATGAAGCAATGAAACTCAGTCCATTGGGTTTTCAACAAGGAGAAACAATGTTCTGATTTGATAAAATGCCCCCATATATATTATGAGAATGAGAATATGTCTGTAGATGGACAAATGTCAGATGTCCTGGTTTGGGTGAAAACAGGACTAATTCTGTTCAGTGATTTTACTTTTCAGTTCAGTACTTCTAATTAACAGCACTTTCTGAAGTTAGAAGCATGTTTTCACAGACAGTGTCTGCTGCCAGCAGTGATAACAGCCCATGTTTAGAGTTACTACCAAGAGTTGGTATGCAGAGCAAGGCCACTGCTGGATGGTGTGTACCACACAGGAGGGGTTCAGAAAGAAAAAAAAACCTGCACCTAGGAAGGAGTGGACAGGGCAGATAACCCCAACTGATCAACGAGGTATTCCAGCCCATATACGCCATTATTTTTTCAGTATCAAGCAGAGGGATCCAAGAAGGGTCTATTGGGCTTTTATCCGAGCTCTTCTCCGCTGTTCGACTGCTTCCCCGGATCATCCAAGGAGGACTCTGTCCATTCTGCCTTCGATCCTGTGTTCCTGAATCCGGTACCAGAATCCAGCTCCTGAACACAGCTCCCGTCTGCTGCGGGGCCCCGTCTGGG
>JANHFX010020148.1:39389-73644 GCA_027560015.1 Chloroceryle amazona
CCAAGCTAGGACGGACGCTCCAGTTGCGCAGTCGACCCCATCAGCCCATGTCCACGCTTTGCCCCCCTTCCTCCCTGCTTCCCTCCCTCCCTCCTTTTTCTTGTCTTCAGTTCTCTGAAATAGAGCTTTTTGTACCACACTGCTTCTTTTACCCTGCAGTAGCTATGCTTGAGTAACCACTTGCATCTTTTTAGTAAACTCTTGAAGTATGGTGATTTTCTCCATGATTTTCTACTCTCTTTTAGCCTTTCATCCCTTATGACTTTGTGATGATACTATACCAATAGGACTCATCATCTAATGCTGCTATTCCCATGCTTGATAGTTAAATGTTTTATGAGATTAGCTTGGATATACCAAGGACACAAGACTACCTGCAACTTACGGATCTTTGCTACCAGTTACAGTCACTATTGCAAAGCCTGTCAGAGAAGGATGCAACATCAGTCAATAGATAGGTCCATGGTACTCTGGCTAGATCATGACTAAACACAAAAGCTAAGATTAAGCCAGCTCAGATATTGCCAGTTCTGTGACAGGAGTGGGGACATAAGCAAAGTGCCATGTCTGAGTACCATGACTAGTGGTATTTTCTTAAAGGCTGTGATATTCTCTCTTATATGATTGCCTACATACAGAAAATTTAAGTTCTTAACACGTCAGGTTGCATGTATTTTGCTAGCATTCAACATTCTCTCACATTTCTTTTTTATTTTTTTTAAAATCCAGTGCCTTTTGCTAAGTCCTGATAATATTTCTACAAAGATGAAGAATTTGCCAAAGCAAAAGAGTTTATTTCTGTGAGTTGGTTATACACAGCAAAGATTTGCACAGTACACCACTAAACTTCTTGTACTGTAAGGCTTTTAAGTGGAAATTTACTGTGTTGTCTCATCTTGAGGAGAGAACCTAAACAAACTTTCTAAAGCAGTAAATTAAAGATGGAACTTTTAAGGGAATGGAGAGAAATAAACCTTCTACCAGTCCTCCTGTATGATTAGAATCATTTGAAAATCAATAGGCTGACATCCTTCTTCCATTTTATTTTTTTTTTATCCCTGTAAAAAGTCCAGCTGTAACCTTGTGCAATTGCTGATAACTAGAAACTGTTGTATGGAAAGCAAACACTTATGTGACGTGATGTGGTCCATGGTCAGTGCAGGATTTCTGAGGCCACCAGCTCTGTTCTGCTCTCATACCACACCCCATCTGCTTGCACACTCCTTACTTACCTGAAATCTGGGCCAACTTAGTCAGAGCTGCCTTGCTGGCTCTGCAGAGCAACTCTGAGCAAGGGAAATGTGATCTGCGAGGTGGAATTTCCTGACTGCTGCACAGCTTTGCTTTACAAATAGGTTTTAACATATCACTGAATAAAGTTTCCTAAAGCCTTAATTTTCTGATTTATTTTTAAAAATTATACCTATACGAAGAAAGCCAAGAAATCCAAGAGGAGGTTTTGATCTCCTCTGTAATGCAAATACTAGTAGTCTATTAAAAACCCCACAACCTAGAGCTTCGAGTTTTTCAAATCTGGACTGCTTGTCAAAGAACAGATCACAACTGACCCAGCTATGGAGTTAAAGGACATATGCTTTCCTGACAAGAGATGCTGAAATGCAGGGCAAGAAGCAGAAGCTTACAATTTAGGTAAGAAAGCTGCAGAGCCCAGGTGCAGCCAGGCCAGCTGAGAAGAACTAGAATCAGCTTGCCAACTGGGAGGAGGACTGTACTACATTGGCATCTCCCTGTGTGGAAAAAAAAGGTTTTCCTGAGCCTGGATGATCTTGAACAAGAGTTATTCATTCATGACTGAGTGTGTATGACTGGGCTGTCAGATTTGCCAGCAGCTTTTTTTAAACCAATTTTATTAATAAATAATCCACCGACATTTAACTCTCCTGAAGAACACAGCAATAGGGATGCAAGTCATGAAGAGAGGTGTGCCAGGTTTGGGATAGTATTTCTGGATGAAATTTTTGTGAGACTCCTGAATATGAATAACCAGTGTAAAGACTGTTTCCTGAGATATTTAACAACAAGATTGCTGAATCCAAAGGGAAATTTGAAGCCAGGATCCTGTGTCTCAGAAAATACTTTACTCATAGGAATACTTGCCAGTCTGGGAGCTCCTCCTTTAAGAAAACAATGTACAGTACTGGGCTTTTGTCCAGTCTAAAAAAGAACCTCTATATGAAAAAAAAAAAAAAGAAAAAAAGAAAAAAAAAATTGTAAGTTTGGAGTAAGAAGTTGGTTTTCTACTTAGTTCCACTTTATGTAGGTATCACTTATATGCTCCCAGTGCATTTTATGAAGGCCACAGTTGAAAAGCATCCTTCTACCAGTCTTACTAAATAAACACAAGCATTTTTTGAGACTGTATACTTTAGAAAATACAAAAGGGTTGTTTTCTTATTCTACTCTTCCACCTAGAAGTCATCGAAGTCTAAAGCAGTATATCTGGGCAGAGCATTGTGGCTCACTCTGAGTACCTTCTTGATATGCTCTGACTTCTATACAAAATTGGCAGAAGCACTTCTTGATTCACTCTGTTGCTTGTATATTACCCAACTGATGCATTTTTAATTGAAAGGCTGATATAAACTCTGATCAAAAAACCACTTGTGCAAGAAAGAAACTGGAAAGCTGTTACTTAAGAGGAAAATGACAGGCTTATAAAGGTTTCTATTGGAATGTACATTACTGTTACTCTGTGTGTTACTTTTTTTAAAAGGAAAGGTAAAACGAAGTTTTACACATATTTTTAGCTGCTCCCATGAATGAATGTCCAAGTGTAAAACCGAAGTGTTGACAGCCGCAAAACAGACGAGCTATTCACGCCTTTGGGAAGCTGATCTGCCCTATGGTACCTTCATAAGAACAAAGGTTTGGGTTGGGGATTTTTAAATACCTTTATTTAGAAAGTGAAATGAGTGAACCTTTAGAAGAAAACTACTGAGGGGAACAGCAAACTAACTTTCCTTACAGTACAAGAGAAAAAATGGCTACTTTAGCAAGAATCAAACATAAAGCACTTATTATGTTCATTCATGTCTGTATATTGTTTCTGAATGCCAAAAATTACTTAAAAACTGTTTCCTGAAGTAAAAAAAAAAGTAACATCAGAAGCATCATTCTCATTTATGTTAAATGCAGCAGCTGCTGACACACTGTTGGCACTTACTTAACTTTATGTTCAGTTCTGTTGATAGAACTAAAGAAAAGGATGTGTTTTCAAATAGTAAGGGAAGAAATGTTAATACTATGTTGTTTATGAGTTGCAGTGACAGTGGTTAGTGGAAGTAGTGTGTGTGCTGCCTTGGCTTGTTATTGCCACTGGGAGGCTGTGGTATAGCTGTGTTTTGGGAAAAGGTTTACCCCAAACCATAATGGATCCCTGGTGGAAAGTCGGGTGTTGTGTAAGGAATGAGAATCTGGCTTCAAATATGTAACAGAGAAAGCTTAGATCATAAACAGCGTACAACCAGTGCAAATATTAGAAATGCAAGAATCTAAAAAAAAAACAACCAAAGAAAAAATTATTCAGTTTGTATAAAGCTGAGATCAATAATAGTAAGAAAATGGTGTTCCTTACTAAAGCATGTTATACACTGATTATATGATAGATTTATTTGTTTGTTCTCTGATTCTTTCCTTTGGAGATTTGGTTTGCTTAGGTTAACTCTTCAGGACATGGATTATGGGGTTTATTTCTCCAGAACACGGATTCCCTGAAGGTGAAGGAAGAGGCACACTAAAAATCCCGGGCAGAGCTGGGAGGATTGTTAACATTGTTCCTTTCCCATTGGTTTTACTTCTGCCTTCAGAACAGGGTCTGCTTTAAGTTATGCCTTTGAATAAGGCAGCAAAAGAGACAGAAAAATAAAAGTGCTGTTTTGAAAGGGAGCTCAGGAGCTGGGATCATCTCTGTGCTGCCATGTTACTCGGGGAGATGCTTCAGAGCAAAGCGATGCTGTGCAGACACTGGCCTCCACTGCTGAGCAAGAATTGCTTGTTTCCAAACCATTAGGAACTGCTTTTTACTCAGCATATTTCCTTAGTAAATTAAATTGTAATTGTGGTTTAGAGATACATGGCATCACTTATATTTGCCTGCTTACATTCATTACTATCTGTTGGTTCAGCACTAAGGCTGTGGTTGGGCAACAGGCATGAAAGCTGCTTTCCTGCTATGGCCTGGATGTGCACTGTGGGCCAGGTGGGTAACCGAATGCAGCTGAACCTACTCAACAGGGAGAATTTTTGAATTTTGTAAATTTTTTTGCTTCATGAAGAAGAATTTCTAACTTTTCAAGGACTATTTGTGGTCTCATAAAACATATCTGTAGCAATTTGATGTCCTTTTAAGTGCTTTCTTGAGGACAAATGTTCTGTCAAGTCCAGCCAGAGCACCTACTACAGCATCACTAGTACAGGGACCACTTCTAGCAGGTCAACTCACTAAATCAAGGCATCATCTGTTAGCCACATGTAGGACCCGTAATGGAGGACTATGTTGTTGTTTGTTTGGGGTTTTTTTAACATCAACAAGCCTTCTCTGAAGTCCCTTTCAACATTGGTGTAGACCACATCTGAGTGGATTTACACACAACCACAAGGTCAGATGATTTTAAGAATCTGCTGCTCATCTGGAGAAAGATCATGGGGAACAAATCTGAGGGAAGGGAGCTGTTAGGTGTAAACTGTTATTCCTCTTACTTAATAAAACTCTTCCTAGAAAATGTCAAAGTAACTACAAGAAATAGGAAGACCTGGTGAGGAAGGAATTCACCTGGCCCTTGGGAAACATAGCAGTTGGTTTACACATTGTGTTTTATTTTGGACTTTGTTGATTCAACTGCTATGCAGAGTTTGGATGGGAGACCTTGAAAGGATATGAGCAGTGATGTTTAACCTTTCCAAGGAAATACAGAAAAGCCAGCAATCTGCAGAGATCATTTCTGCTGCAGCAGGAACTGTGTTACCCTTTAGAAACTGAATTTATGCCCAGAAAGAACTGAAAACTGTGACTGGGAGTGATCAATAGAAAATAAGGTCACAGATGAATAAAGTTCTCAAAAGTTTCCAGTTCTTGCTTTCTTAAACCTCTCTCTTGCCTCAGGGCAACTCCATCAGCATTTTCGCAGGACTGTGAAGCTATAAGCAGCATACTATAAGATAGTTCTGCTGTGATTAGATGTAAGGAAATACAAGGGAGTCGGTTGTCAAGGCACTTGCTGGCATTTTAATTTGAAGTGTCACTCAGTCTCCTTGAGCTGCTTTGCATTGATATTGAATAAAACAGGAGAGGAATGAGTTTTGAAAACAGAGAGGAATCATTCAGTGGACTGGAAGAAGGAACATCTCAGAAGGAGCAACTGAATTTAGAGGATCCAGCCTGTCTGTGCAATATCCCTCCACACCCACCTTCCTAAAACTCTCCTTGTTGCTTGTTCGTGCAAAGGCTGACACAGCTTGATTCCCAATGAATCACATAAAATCTGATTTAATGAAGCTTCCCTCAATCTTATGTGTATTACTGAGACAGAGTTTTTTCCACTTGCCTAGGGCTTTCTGAAAAGGCTCAATTGCTTTTTCACTTCAGCTCTCCTTTAGCTTATTGTCATAGTATTGTTTCTTAATGAACTTAAGGCATTTATTCCCATATCTTTCTACCCTCCCATCTCTAACTTCCTTCCTTTCCTGAGGTGAAATTTTATGATATTCTTTAGTATGTAAAAGAGGAAAAAAAATACAGAAAGATGTAACACTTCCCAGAGCTAGCAGGTTCCTTTAATTCTTTCGATTATGACAATATGACAGATTCTTGTACTTCCCTGGATCCCAGTGGAAATACCAACCTCTTAGGAGACCGAAAAAGGGGTATAAAGATGTAAGGCATTTACTCTTAGCAATGATTTTTCTAATGAGAGTTTTTAGTGGTGACATTAACAAACTGTTCTCTTGAAGAATTTCCTAGGGGCTTCAGTGTCACTACATGCAGCATCATCTAGGTGACAAGCTCTTACCACCATTCCAGTCACTGCAGAAATGGCATCCTCAGCAGGAGTAGGTCTGCACTCTCATTTTTGGCAGAGTGGAGGTGAATGCTGAGTGAAGAAAGCAGCACAGCAGCTTTCTTCTAGGTGTTTGTTTCTAAGAGTTCACATCTTTTACTTGTTATTTTCACTGCAGGAGACATTAGAAAAGAAAGAAAAAATGAACAGCCAAACAGCTTCATATTGAGGGATTTAAACATTTTTGCAAAGCTTAATTAAACCTCTAAATCCACAGTCTAGAGACTTATGCATTGAAATAGGTAAGATGAAGCAGAGAGAAGTCAAGGGACTAATCCAAGGTCAATGACAGAGTCAGAAGTAGCCCCTAGGGGGTTCACTCTGTTCCTCTGCTGGTGGTAAATCATTGAGAGTAATTCTATCCTGGCCAGCAGATTTCCCCCATTCTGAGACCAGTGAGAGCAGGGAACTGGCTTTTAATCTGAGCCATCTTTGTCTGGCCAGCAGACAGCCTTTAGTTCCTGATGATAATTGCTTTATGTATTTAACTATCTTACCATAACCCTTTGTTATTGCAACAACTAGGATAGTGGGGTTTTGACTGAGGAAAGCAAGAAAAGGTAATTCAGAAAAGAATACACAGATGTAGAAGTGGGCCAACACAGTGTCAATCTACCTGTCTGAAACCTCTTTCTAGGAACCACATCAGGAAAGCAAATCTTTAAATAAAAAGATACCAGATTCAGATTATTGGAAAAACTGTAGAAACCAAGTGCCCAGTGAGTTTGTCAGAAATCCTTTCACAATGGTCTGTTGTCAGTCTGTTAGCAAAATCAACGAAACAGTTTGCCTCTTTATGCAGATGCATAGATCAGGTGCAGATCCACCGTAGGAGGAATCCCTTTAGCAGCTTGCCCAGGGGACTGGAGTACAAGCACCCACCGGAGTCCTGCAGGAAATGGTATAATGGTTACCCCTTGGCACTTGGATTTTGGGAGCTGCCTGTCATTTGAATTGTATGTTTTTTTTCAAAAAAGCTCCCAAGTTCTATTTTGCTTTCTACTCCAGTCTTGGAAGTATCAGACCTTTACAGTCTGAGGAAATAATTTTCAGTTTGACTTTTCTTGTGATGCTTATCATGAAGCATAGATTAACAAGTGATTAAAATTGCTCTACAGCCAGTATGTAAGTGTAAATATGAATGATGCATGATTACTCTGAGCCAGCAGACATGTACAAATAATTGGCCTTTAAAGTTCATTAGTCAGTTTTATTACAAGTAATGCATTTGCATGATGTTTGTAAATTTATGCACCAGCAGGCATAAGTGATGACAACATTCCACTGACTAGGCAGAGCAATTACAAAAAGCACATCCTCTATTTGACATGCCAATGCAAAACACTTGTTTTAATAATTGGTCATAATATTTTAGTCCTGAGAGTGAGAGCTGCTAAACTCCAGTTACAGCTAGTGGCATAGACAGGCAAAGTGTCCCAACATGCTGAAAATTTGCTTCCAAATTGTTTTCACTGTTGATGTCCCCACACTCTCAGTAGGTCTAAATTAGAAGTAGAACGTTTTCGAATTAGATGCCTTTAGATTTACTTTTTCCTTTGTATGCTGATGAGCCTCTCTGTCACAGAGGATTTAGCTATATAGTGCTATTCTCTATATGTGAAGCCAATAAGAATTGAAAGATAATTGGGAAGATTGTAGAGGTTGTAGTGTCATTAGTACTGATCTGTTCCTCTATGGGCTTGATGAGAAGATTAATAGCAGAGAAAAGAGGAAAACACTCAGTTGGAAGAAGAAAATGGATTTATCTGTTCAGTAGTGAGAGAAGCTAAACCCCATCTGCAGGATATTTTCCTAGCTATTACTGGTACTTTTAAACTATGCACATCTACTTCTGCACTTCTAGGAAGTGGCCAGAAATATCTTAGTCAATTAAAAATTAAATAAAAGCTAAGATCCATGTGCGATTACACTGAGGTGTTGCATGGCTTGCACTGCCTCCAGATAAGGATTGCTGCAGAATGTTTTCCATTTCCAGGTTATCAATGATTCCCAGCTAAGAGCAATATCCTTTGCAGTACTAGAACCAATACGATACTGTCAACTTGAATCTGTTTCCTCATTGCTTGCTCATCTCAGCTCTCATGTGAGACAATTAACATACCATATGCTACACTCTTCATTAGCCAATACATTTGACAGTGCTTCTAAATGCTGTGCATGACATAGCTTTTTATGTGCTTGCACACAGCTGCTTTAATAAAATCTGAGGAGGCAGGTGTGTGTTTATGTGTGTCTGTATAGATGTACGCAGGCATGCATGGCAGTTCAGTTATAGGAATGGTAAACACTCACAGCAGGAACAAACTGATGACGAGTGAACCATAAAAGGTTCAGCTGAGAGAAACTTATAAAGACTTGAAGGGTTCTTTGAAAGCAGATTATATGCTCCTAAGATTTCCATTATTTCACTATAATGGAAAAAAAAATCTCACATTAAGTTAAAGATCTAGTGGCATTCTGCACTGTGTAGAGAGGATCTCACATTATCAAAACAGATACAGCTCCTCCACTTAAATTACTTCATTTCTTATATTCATTAAAATTTAAACTTTAATACACAAAACTTCAAACAACTGGAAGCATATGAGCTTCAAGCACAAATTCCTTAACTTGAAATAACAGGACAAACCTGGGCGACATTAGCTGTGTTAGATTTTGTTCCCTTCTTGCCATACACCCCACTGGTTTAAATGTCGGGTAGACTGCAATAGGTAATAGTGGCAAAACACATAAATGCCACCTCACTGCACTACAAAGCATTCATGAAACTAAGTAGGTTTCATGACTATCCAGTGTTGTTGACCATATGCCACCCAAAAAGCTTCCTCTGTCACTTGAAGTGACCATCTTTGAAGATAATTTCTTGTCCATTAGTGCCTTGACTAATGAAGGCACTCTGAAGAGTATGTTTCCCACCGCAGTGGCTCTGCCAGAATCACGGGCACATCTCTGACTATGTTACCTTTTGAGGAGTGTATAATGTTTCCATATGCCCTATAAAGATCCAGTAGGAGTTTTCTGATTTTGAGCAAACCTGTCAGGAGTGTTTGATATCAGAGCTCCTTTAGCTTGTCAAAGTGACCCAAACTGAGCTCACTTGAGATTAAGGACTGGATATTTTCTTAAAACTAAACAGAAACTCCCCTTAGGATTATCCACAGGAAGTGACCTTTTGGTACAAGGGTGAACTTTTCCATCCAAGTCTCCTTCTGATCTTGTCAGGTCTTCCTAGTTAAACTGCTGCTTAGTCATATGTGCTCCAAATGACAAATGGAGGCTCAGTACACCAAGTACAGATATGTTGGAAATGTCTTGGGATGAGTGATGTTGTACTGATCACAGTATGGAGAGTGTGGAGAGATGCACTGTGTTGCCTGCAGTGTGTTTTAGATATGAAGGGTTAATAAACTGATGCTTAAACCTGGTGGCCATTCAATTACAATAGCAAAGTGGGATATAGAAAATGACTACTGTCTCATTTACAGAAGGAAACACTTTATTTGTGTATGAGCTATGACTGTTGTGGCTAAAGGATGACATTACATATTACTGTACATTATGTGTTTTCACCACAAGGGAACAGATGAGTATCTGAACAGATACAAACACAGCTGAAAAATGCAGGCTCTTATTTCAGATGCTTTAAGTGTATTCACTGGATAATTATCATGAGCAAGGAAAATCTGCCTTGTTTACCTTACAAGGCTTTTCAGAAGCGTGGACTTGTTTTAATTGCATAGAAGCTCTTATCATAGGAAAAAAATATTATAGATAAAGTGAATAATTTCAAGATGATGTTGAAGTTATTTCTTAAGTTATTAACAAAATTTATATTTCAAAGTTGCTATTGCAGTTTGTGTTTTTGTCTTACTTTTACAGTAGGCTGCTCTTCTCCGTTAACTCTCTCATGTAGTATGGGACTAGTTGTAGCATTCTTGATAGATGTGGATACTTCATTTGCTGTCCAGGAGAAGAGCTTTTTCTCTTCATGCAGTCCACAGCACACTTGATTTCCTGCCATATATTAGCAGCACCCTGAAATATCTTGTTTATCTCAACAGATCGTTATTTTTTCTCAGGGAACCACCTTTTTTTTTATATATATAACTCTCTTAAAACAGCCAGAGCAGCATAGAACAGCAAAGAAAAGATCTTAAATTACTGCTATCATCCCAGTTTAAAGTTGCTTTTAATGTTTTCACAGTTGCCTTAAGAAGACTGTCAGGAATTTTCAAGGCCATAACCTGCTTTACCTTTACCTGTCAGCATGTAAACAAACACACAAATCCTTTTTTTAGTGACTTTATAATCTTTTTCTTTTTCAAATAAAACCCTCACATGTGCTAACTACATTTCCAGTTGCCTTAATCACAGCTGTTGGACAGACGGTCACTGTGTGTCACTTGCCCTCCAGCCTTTTCAGAGCATCAGTGTGTCAGTTCACTGTGCCCTGGCCACAGCAGCTAGGGCAATTGATGCGACTGCCAGACCTAAAATAAAATAACCGATCTGCAACTTCGCTTTCAGGGAGACAATCAAAGCAAAGGCAATTTGGCTTTCTTTTCCTTAGGGACTTTAATTTGGGATGGAAGGCTGGGGAGAGGAGGTAGGGATGGAAGGAGGAAGTGGAGAACTGTATGTCCAAACTCAGTCCCTGGACCTTACATGCATCCTGCAGAAGGAAGAGCTCTCTCTTCTCAGCGATCCACCCTTGATTTTACTGCAGCCAATGTATTACCATATTCCAAGATTACATCATATTACTTTGTTCTAAAGTTACACAGATTCTTTTTTGGGGTTGTAAATGAACTTTATTTATATTGGTTGTACATACACAGAAACCTCTGTATTGTTTCAGAATTTTAAATTTTTTTTTAATTACTCGTGCTGTTCAGAAACCCTGTAGAAAGACAATGGGAACCACTGGGCCTGGGTCCAGGCTTTGACAGCCTGACTATCGAGGTGTGAAGAAAAGAGTTTTTACAAACTTCAGTAAACAGTTACTTTAGTTAACAGTCCGAGTCTTGATTATTCACCCCATTGTGACTTATCCTGATTTCAGGACAAGTTGTATTATATCCAGACTGAAGGCGGGAGGTTATGTTTCTGCTGAACTCAACAAAATGTGGATTGTGCACTTGTAGTACAGTTGCTTTGAATAGAATCTGGACCCATATGTTGAAACTGTTCTGGTCTCTAATTAAAGACTAGTATCTCTGCACTGCACACTGAGTTATTTTGAGGCAGTGAGAATGCCACAGCAGGGAGTGTACTTTGAGAGTTGGTACTGAAGGCCTTGTTACACCCTGCATTAAAGATATGTGAGTAACTGTGAAAGCTTCAACTTCACCTGAAACTGTTCCTTTTTTATTTTTTTTTTCCTTTTTTTAGGACAGAAAACCCCAAACCTTTACAGTAATTAAATCTTGTCTTCAGTTGAATGGAACAGAGGAGGTTTTGAAGCCTATTTAACTCCTCTTTGAAATAAATCAAATAAAATATAGGAGCAGGGTAAGACTCTTAAGGAGATTTAGGTGCAGCTAACAGAAAAGAGCACATAATTGTGCTGATACTTTTGTCTACATCAGCAGGAGTCATTGGTCCACATTTTCTGTTCTTCCAGAAAATTTGTTACACTTTCTCCTTTCTCTATCCCTGCAGTCACATGCAGAGTCTTTCATGTGGGTCATCTGTAAATAGAGCCAATGTCATGGCTTCTGTCTATTCATAGAACCAGTAAAGAACTTCTAGTATGACTTCCTGAATGTAAGGGCTACTTCAAGCCATTAGGACTTTACAGGGCCTAATAAAGCAAGACTTTCCTAAGTACACCCTCCAGAATACATTTAGTTTGGATCCAAAGCCATCATGTGAAAATTCAACTCGTCTAGCTCTAGTCACCAAAAGGGAGTCTAGTCAAAGCTGCAGTCAAATGCAGAGGCTGCAGAGACTACTTCATCTTATGTACTGCTAAACTTGAATTTTTCAGGACTATTCCTATGTGACTTCTATGTCAGATGGCTAATGCTATTTGAGGTAAATAGGGATCAAATTGTTTAACAGTGATAATCGTTAAAAAAGACTACATATTTTAAATTTGATTTAATCAGGATTAAACTAAGAGTTTCTGGCTATAAACAAGCCTTTTACCAAATATTTATATCAAGACTATTTCAGTACTTAGCTTTATAGGAGAAAAACTTAGTAGATATCGTTACCTGTGGCAATTCTCTGCCTGTGCAGTTTATGGTGAAGTAGAGTAATACGCTGTTTTGAAGACAGCCCTCTGATTGACACTGTTTGCTGTGTAGCTTCATAAAGTAGTGCTGGTTTGCACAAACCAGATTCGTCATGGAGAAATTAATGAAGAAGATCTGTTCCGGTCACATGTTTAATATGTTCTACCTCCTTAAGGAGGACATCAGCTTCAGATTGGTCCTTCAGACACCTTCAAATCACATGAATGTTAAGGATATTTTATAAAATTTCTTCAGTCTAGTCCTAAGTAAAACCCAGCAGGGTTATCAGAGAGCTAGGGGCATCAGCAAGAACTGCCTTGAACTACTGACCCTCTACAGTTGTTCTGAATTATTCATTACTGTAGCTATTGTCTTTGTGACTCTCCTGTATACCTTCACCTTTCAGCCTCCTTTTTAGTCCTGTAAAGAATGTCAGGTGTGACGAAGGGAGATGATATATAGGGTTATTTCATACACTAAACCAGGATTGTCTACACCTGTACAAATGTGTCAGTGTTTGTTTAATCATTGTTTTGGCTTGTGGTTTTTGGTTGAGTTTTTTATGTAGGTTTGTTTTGGTTTATTTTTCAACTTGAACGGTGAGGAAGCTTCCACAATCTCATACAGATCAGAACTGAGGACACCATAATTGTTTTGTGCATTCCTGTATTTATCCTTCTAATCCTAGTTCTTTCTCCTTCTTCCATACATAACACAGTCCTATTAATCATACTTGTCACTGTATTGCACTAAGAGCATGTGTTGAATTTTTATCCACTGCCTCACCAGGCTTCACTTTGTGAATTTTCTACAGTTTTACCTAATCTGCAGGTAAAGCCAGTATAAAGGACATTTTATTAAAAGGTACTGAAGTTACTCCATTGTGCAGGTTCCTACATTTTCATTCTGCCCTAATTCCTGTTCTACACATGATGTTGTGTCATCAATACACTTCTGAAGTGACTGTTTTTACCAACCAACAGATGCTTTATAAAAAAGTTAAATAGTATGTGACAAAGGCCCAGTCCATACAGTTTACCTTGAAGACATATGGTCAGGGAGTTTCTACTCATTACAGTCTTCAAGTTTGTTGTTTTAGAAAATTGCATTTCTTATGAAAGAAATAGTAAATATTTATTTTTTTTTACTGTATAGCAAAATTTACAAATTATTCTTGGTAGGCTACTAGGTCTGCTTCTGCTTAAACATATCAGCCAATGTCAAAGCTATCATCTTAGGCAGCCTGAACTACCTGCTTACATATGGACTAAAACCTATGTAAAAGATGAATTGCATTCAAAATTAAAATACGGAGATAACATTTTCCTTCTTCTTGTTAACAGTACTAAAACATAATCATCAATCTTTGTCAGGGTGTCTTTACACACTGACCCTAATATAGCTCTTGTGAAACAGAAATTTGAACTCTGCAATGGTAAAAGCGCTGCATCTGTCATCTTCATCATTGCCTCTTTAGGTATTCTATTCTGCCAGAATATATTTTTAATTTTGATTTATTTTAGATTTTGTAGGTTATTTAACAGTGTTCTGTAACAGCGTCTTTGTGTAAAAAACATAAATGTTTTGCCAGGGCTATGCTGTGTGTCTCAGTCTGCTGATGGCAAGAAAAGAAGAAAACTCTGTGTTCGGGGATGCAAGGTTATTTTGTTGCCTACATTTTCAACAGAATAATTCTATTTTGAATGCTGTGATTCTTGGACAGTTACAAGATGGATTTAGATAGAAAAAATGTAACTGAAATCCACCTTTTCTAGTTTGGCTTTATCTTTCTCTGTCTTGTCATTTGAATCAAAACTCCTGGGAAAAAAAGGATCTCCTGGAATACCTAGATTAGGTTGTGTTTGGGTTTTCTTTTTCACAGAAGTCTTCTGGTTTTCCATAATTTTACAGCAATAGCTGAAAGTGATAATGAATCATCTCTGCCCATGTCTATAATAGGGGCATGACTTTTAATTACAGGCAGTCATTCATAAATATGTGGCATCTTAACTGTCTACTTTTCCACAGAACAAATTGTTTCTTTTATGATCAAATATTCTCTAATATAGTTCTGTTTTCAGTTGGCTTGACAATATTACTCGTGTACAGAAAAGGAACTATGGTCCAATTTTAGCAATCTGTTTGTACTAGGTGTGTGGTAGTTATTAAAGAAATTGATTATATTTCACTGAACAAGGCTGCATGCTGAAGCATACCTAAATATGTTGCTGAATTAGGGCCTCGGGAGACAAGATCATGCTTAAAGGATTTTCCATTGTAACCTAAATAGTTGATAAACACAATGAGAGAGGAATGTGACTCAGTGAACAGCCATTTGGACAGATGACTGCTTAGGAAGAGGAAGCATGGAACTAATAAGCTAATTTGCTTAAAGCTCTTCTTATGTCTCTGCTGTTTGTGATTCATACGTGGGGATGTTAGCTTTGAAAAAAATACATCAGAGGAGATGGTAGGTGTATACCAGGATGAACTCCCTGGGCATCAGTGAAGTCCCTGTCTGTGGATTCTCTAGCTTGTAGGTCTGTTCATGAAGAATGTGGCTAAGCAGTAGACTGATGCCTATTGTAAATACATTTGTGGAAGGAAACTTTTTTACAGAGAGAAGGGAGGGAAAGGAGAAACAGTATCAAAAAATAAAATATATTGAACTATAAAAGCCAAATATTGAATGACATAAACCAGGAGGAACACACTGAGGAGCACACTGTTTAGAACACGCCCATGAAAGCATTCTAGGAGCCAGCAGATGCTGTTCAGAGTGGCTCAACCCAAGCAGCACAGGACAAGGCAACAGAAATGAGCCTTGCGGTGGCTGGGATTCCTCCTAAAAGCTTCTCCTCTTGGTGCTGCCCCAAGCTGGGCTGCAACCAGGGGAACCAGGTGCAGGAACCTCCACCACCTTGGACCAGGTGCTGAACTAGAGGACACTTTGGTCTGAGACAATGTCACATATTTTTGTACCCTGTGCAGCCCTGTGAGAGCATCATCTGATCTGCCAAGGGCACAGAGTACAGTGCACAGGTACCTGTTTTCAAAGATCCATAAAATATCTTCTCCCTGGTGCTATTAAGGAGAGCTCAACTTTGTAGGACTCAGAGTTATTTTCAGTACTTCAATATATACCTTGAGTAGAAGAATAAAGTCTTTGCTTTGGGCTACAGAAGCATGAGTTTTTACCTCATTCATATGCTGGAGTGCTAACCCAGCCACAGGTGAAGTACCTGTACACAAGGTGAGAAGTTAAAGGCAGTTGGACATGAGCTCCGAATAATAATTTTTTGTATGCTGTTTGGAACAGACATTGCTATGCTAACCTCAGGAAATGAAGGTGTCCAAATCTGAATTTACTGAAGGCATCAAAAACTTGTGGGGAAGTAGTAAATTGACACTACAGTTAGTAGCAACAGTATCAATTTCTTTATAATATTAAAAAAGAACAAACCCAGAAATATAATAATGATGCAATATATATCATTCTAGCCTTTAGAACATTATCATTCTAGCCTTTTTTTAACTCTACCCAGTCACATCTAATATGCACCAAAGTCTGACTATCCAAAAGTAAAGCTAAAAATGGCAGAATTTTTGCAAACATTAGCCATCTAGAACAACATATCGTCTAGGGATGATCAGATCCAGCAATGCTTCCTTGAAGGCACAGCGCTATCAGCTGGGGTTTTTTTGTTTGATGTGTTTGTTTGTTTGTTGTTCTTTGCTTTTGTTTGTGTGTGTTTTCGTTGTTTTTGTTTGGTTTGGTTGTTTCATTTGTTTCCTTTAACTATGTTACTAAAACAATGCTTCAGATACACGTATGTATATACTTATATATATATACATTTTTATGTGTGCAAACTTTACTGGAATAAATTGCAAATGAGATTCTAGATGTTAAGTATGATAGGCAAAGCTGAAATAGAGCTTGCCTTTATTAGCTTTTGTTGGAAGTAGCTGGGATTTGAAAACATGATATTTTCAAATGCAACTGGTATAGAAAAAGAAGAAAATAATATATAATGCATTTACCATGTGAGAAACAAAATATCCTGAAACTGAGAAAAGTATTCAGAGTAAGTAGTTTAACAGATAAGCCTGTAATTAAAAAGTCGTGGTTCCAGTTACCCATGAAAATGAAATACTGTCTTTATACTCGGCTTTAACATATGTTATGCAACCTGTCAACTAGCGCAGATGAAACGTGCTCTTGCTTCATCAGTTATTACAGCCAGGATATTTTTAAACTGTCCTTAGTAACTCAATGGCTAATATCTAACTAACTGTTTCACTCTGGGACGTTTCATCTGTGCTAGTTGAAAATATCGTGAAGTTCCTGTCAAAAATCTAGATTCTTTCCCTTTAAAGAGCTAAAAATTCTTTTCCCATCTTGTTCTCTCAAATGTGCTGAAAATCTTGGAAGTTTATAATGCTTTATCTATAAAGGTTCAATCTATGCAGACAATTAAATACATTCATGGTAATAATCTCCTCCCTCTCTTCAAGTACAGCAGATTCCAGTGTATGACTAGGTTAGAAAAAAAAGGCAAAAGAAACAAGAGAAAGATTTTACCAGTATCTTTCCTGTATTCTTGTCTTAATCTTATTCTTCTTTGAGCAAGAAAGCACCTTCCACCCAGACACAAAGAATAGTGGTCTACGAAAGCTTATCAAAAGTTTGTAGGTGGGGAACTGAAATTTAGTCTTAATTGTCTTCATAAAAAGATAATAACTGGCAAATTAATGGATGGGAAGTATATTGATTTAAGGAGGAGAAAAGTTATGTCCTTGAAAACTTAAACTGCCTTGTAAGGACTCCAGACATTTTTAGCTTCTTTATTGTTTTGTTTCCAGGGAAATCATCTATGAATATTATCTATGTTATGATATATATCATGACTATTTGAATGAGCTACTCCTAAGAGCACTACTATGGGACTTCATATGCTATTTAACCTGACTTGCAGGTTTCCTCATCAGGAGCAGTTTGATTTTGGAAGTGGAAAGAGTGTCTCCATAATTTAAGACCCTCGGGAAGGCACCCATCCAATCTGGATTGAATGTGTGTAATCTCAGATTCTGCATGAATAACACCAGACTTCTTTTAATATGTGATTTCAAATTTATTTTTTTTTTAAAGGGGTAGTGTCAGAGGACTGTCACAAAATTTTATACTTGAAGCCTACTTCTTTCTTTATAATACTACAGAGATTCTATTGAAATCACTGTAGAAGCCTCCATTTCAGCATTGTTTTCAAGTTGGTTGGATTTGGTTCTTTTTCAGAGTGAACGCTTCCAAGCATGCTGCTTCTTTTTCTGTGTTGATGCTCTATTTTTGATCTGAAAAAAAGTTTTACACAAAAAGATGCTGACTTCCTTTCTTGGTAATCACAGTGGAGCAGATGTTCCTTGTTCCCACACGTTGCAGGTGTTCTCCTGGATAGCTTTCTAAAATCATTTTCATGTGTCCCTGACTGATGTTTAGACAGCCAAAGTGAGTAATTTTGCAATAGACTCTATTTTAACTGTGCTGTGCTATACTGCTCATTGATTAAGCCTGTGTGGGTGAAAACATCAATACTCTTACCAGGCTTAATATTTTTTTGATATTGCCAAGGACCCTTACATAAGATACTGTCCCCAAATAATGTCAGTTCATGCTTTCCCAATAGTTTTAATGTGGCAGTGATTTCTACACTCTCTAGCTCTACAAATTAAAGGAGTTTAAAAGCATTAGTCTGGATTTAATACTTTCTATTGAAGGTCCAGCAAGTGTGAAGGTGGAGCTGAGTAGGAAAAGTTATTTAACTTGAATAATTAAGAAACATTGTGAGGACAGTAATTTCTCAACTTCTTTACTGCAGTGATTGTTGTTTCACGGGGCACAGTATGAATGATACATCTAAACAAACAAACAAAAAAATAGAGGTCTTGCAAAAGAGCAAGTTAACATCATTTACCTTGTGCAGATCTTCCCTGGGTAGTAAATATTTATGAGAACAGATGTACATTCATGCTGTTAATAAAAAAAAAAAAGTATTTGCCTGGAAATAAACATTATAGAAAAAATATGTGACAATATGAGATACAGTGGGGAATGCAGCTTTATTTTGGGGAATTGCTTCAAATATTTATAAAATCTGAAGCCATAGTCTTTAAAATTATATTCTTACATTCTTTTGGGTTGTCATTTGTTGAAGGATTTTTAGAATGTTTGTGTAAAATAAATAAAACTGCATTGGTATTATTTAATAAAATTTAATAATTTTATTTTACATGTAGTATTTATAATTTAAGATACCTCATACAAGGATTAAAGGTTTTATAAGGAATAGTAAATGCAGTTCATACTTCAGCAAATATGACCAAATAATAAAAAACTCATCAGGACCGAAACAGATAGGCAAGTCTAATATTGCTGATTTTTTACTTCAGGGCATTGCACCTGAGAAGTTTGTGTTTGCATAACAGAACTTGTTACATGGTCTCTTGAGTTGGCTTCTTTATTCCTCTTCTTTCCCTAGCAATCCAAACTGCAGAAGATCTAGTATCCAGTCTTCTCAATTTTAACCTATTCCTCACTTCCCCTAAAATTCTAACACCTTTGAGGCTAACTGCAGTGGAGACCTCCTGGAGATCCACAAACTAGAGTGCTCATGGCTTATTTTGCTTCCTGACCTAGTTGGGTAGGTGTTCTCAAGCTAATCACCATGAACGCACAAGGAAGAAGAAGTGGTGTTATCTCCAATGTAAGTACAAAGTGAGAAAAAAATACAGCAATCATCTGAGATGTTCGACATAGGGAATAGGATACAGGTGATCTTGCTATCTTAGATTCCATTATATGTAGCAAGAGTTCTTCAGCTGACCAGGATAGGCATATGCTTCAGGGTGACTGGAATTTCTCTCTAAACATTACTGATTATATAGGACATCTGGGACACCACAATTTGGAACTGAATTACCCTCACAGCATTAGAGTGTCAGCCTTTGTCCTAGTATGGTTATCCTAACAAGGTAATTTTTGAGTTCTCTTTTTTTACTATTGAGTCTCTTTTTCTGCAGTTGAATACTTAGCTATTCAACCCAAGGTCAAAGATCTTCAAAAGAACTTCCTGAGGGAAGTGTTCCCCTCACTCAACACACCTATTTTTCTTGAAAAAAAAATGAAGTCTTCCCTGGGATTCTGGAGGTTAGATAATTAGCTGTGAAGCAGAAAGAACCTTAACCTAGAACTCTTGTACAATAGAGATAAAAAAAGGATTCTTCTTTCCTTCACCAAATGTTCTACATGGAGTTTGATCTAGCTGGCAATATGTAAACTTGCTTGTTGGGCTGGACCTAGAAAAAACAATATGTATAGACTTGGTGATACACTGGTAAAGACTTGAGCAGTTCCAGATGCAGAAACAAATTTTAAGGTATCTTGGATGCAACAGCATAGATGCACTTCCTACCCCTCATTTTGCCAACAAAAGGCGTGATTGGGGCAGATTGAGAGAATGAAGAAGGGTTAGTTAGTTTTCGGGCTTCTGTTCTTTTTTAGCTTAAATGATTTGTAATTTGAACCTCTTTGTACTTTCATAATAGCGTGCAATTTGCCATATAGTAAAAACCATTCTCTGCAGAGAATGTCCAACCTATTTCACAATTGAAGTTATGTTAAACTTTTCCTAGGGGCCTTCACATAGCCTGTCGAGGAGATACATGACTGATTTGACACTTAGAATGCCTCTGTTTTCCCTTTTTGATAGTAATAATATCAGCATTAGCATTTGGCTAACATCAGTAATTGATTCCTACATTCCTACAATATTTCCTACATTCATACATTATTTCCTACATTCCTACAATATTTCCTTGGACGTCTGTCTGAAGTGAACTAGTGTTTCTTTCCAAGCAAGTCTGAAGATCACGATTGCCTGGCAGTTTTGCAAAAGCGATATTGACTTTGTGTGGCCAGTCTTAAAATTACATCTTATTTTATATAGTAGGAATTTATATTATTTTTCACTCTCTTGAGACATTTGGCAAGCTTATCTTTTAATCCTTGAAAAAGTAGGATTTTGCAGTATTTCCTTTTTGATGTTAATTCCTTGTGCTTTGGAAGGAAGTGTCAGAATCCCTGCAAAGGGACAATTATATTTTAACATGCCCAAAGGAAAGTTTCTTTGTAACATAGGGTTACAGAGATGTTCATCAACATCAGGTAGTAGTAATTCTTTGGCATGTGGCCCAAAACATGGTGATTATATCTTTTACAAGCATGGCATCATATAAAATCACCATAGATATTAGTGTTAGGTCATATGAACACGTAATCCTCTATGTAAGACTTTAGTTTTGAGTAAAGTCAGAGGAAGATGTCTGCGATGGCCTGAAAACAAAGACAAAAATCATGCTGATCCCAAAAGGATTCTGCAACTGGGAATGACAGGATTTTCACTGATTCTAAAGTAAAACACACACTGAAGTAGGATCTAAAATAAGATTGTTATATACTGTGAGGACAGTTACTGTTTTGTCAGAGCTGCTGCAGTCACCTGGTAAAAGAACGGCCATGGCTCCAACTAGACCAGTTTCCCTGACCTTTTCCAAGTCAGGGAGAGGAACAGAGAGACATATAAGAACAGGACAGAATGTAGTGATACTCCCCTAATTCACTTTTTCTTCCCTGTGGAGTGTGGGGGTTGAAACTGTGTAAACCAACACACAATAGGCTGTGTCAAGAGATTTCCACAAAATAACCATTCTGTTTATGGAAGGAAAAGAACTCCCCTTGCCCAGGGATTTGTGAACCTTCACCTGAGAACATTAGCTGAAATATGAAATTTTAAACTTCAGGATTTTGTGTATATATGTATATATGTTTTGAGATGAATATATATATGTTTTGAGATGACAGTTGTTTTGCCTGATGGATGCCTGTGGAATCACAATAAATAATTTATTGTAATTTTGACAAACGTGTGAGGTAGTTGGTAGTTAATGAAAACCTCAGGTATATTAAACATTTGCATAAATAGTCAGATCTTAAATTTGGATTACTGTGATATGTTGCTCTAGACTTAAATTCAGCCTACATGTATTAATGGGACTCTGGAGGAACTGCAACAGGTAATGGAAGAAAAGGTGGTCATATTTTGATCTTTATTGCTCCTCAACAGCTCTATTTAAAAATATTCTAGTTTCAGCTGATTACAGGAAGTAACTTTCTCAGCAAGTATATATAAGCAAGTATATATATCCTTAAGAAGTATCAGATAATGAGAATGCATCAGTCTTTTCTGGTAGGATATTTTTTGATGTGGTTCTTACAGGTTTTAATCTTTTTATTTTGACATTTATGCAGTTTTACAAGTTTTGAAGTATGTGAATATTGCAGTCATACCTGAAAATATATATACTGCTTACCAACAAGGGTTAAAACTGTTTTACCAAGATAATTTTGCCGGAAAGGAAAGGAAAAAAAAAAAAAAAAAGGAAAGAAAGAAAGTTTTAAGTAGGATAAACACCTGTTTAGCTAGCAGGGTTTGGGTTTTTTTTCCACTTTGTCATCTGTGTTGTTGCCACAAATATTCAAGCTAGCTTGATCAACTCCTATACTGTCTGCTCATTAAACTACGGTGCTCTGCTAAGATTGCAGCTGTGCAAAGTAGGTCTGCCTAAATAATATCCTAGATGCTCCTACAGAGGATGTAAGACTAACAACTTCCCCTTGTAGTCTTGCTATACCTCTTGTTCTGACTCTGACTGCAGGCTGAAATCCGGGTGATGTAGCTACATGGCAATTACAGCCACTGAGACCAGCATAGTGTCCTCATACCCTGTGCCTGGTACCTGCACTGTCTTCACAATGATGAGTGGTTTATGCCTCTCCTGGCAAAGTGCTCAGTAACATGGCTTTTACAGTGTCACAGATCCAAGTTCTATGATATGAATATTAAAAACAAAAATCCGAACAAAACCCCAAGACACCAAACACAAACAATTAAAAAAAAAGAAAGAAAAAAGAAAAAAAATCACTTGGCCCTACTTTCAAGATAAACCTGTTTCAATGAATTAGAGCAGTCTCTAGTTTGAGCTAATCTGAAACGATTACAGGCAGGACTGCAAATTTGTAAAACTCAGCAGAGGGTGGGAAAGGCTGTTTGTGTCAGACTGCTGATAGGATTTTTGCTTGATTGTTTTCCCACTGCGGTGCTTTGGGGCTTGGGGTGTTATGTTGGACCCATGCTGCCATCAGCTCTGGACACAGCACCTTGCAAGCAGGCAGGGCAGTCTCATGCTGAGGGCTACCCGGATGAGTGCAGCCATAACCTCATCCAAGAGGAAGGGGTGTAGTCCAATGTACGTGTCCCATTGCCTGCAAATGGCTGTGCCACCCCATTGTTTTGAGTGTCTCAGTGGAAGTGGATCAGGAAGCTTATCTAAGGCCATCCCCACCCTTTCACTGGCAGCTGTTGGTTGAAAGAAATGCAAGACATTTCCCTCCCTCTTCCCCCCTCTCCTACACTTTGATTTAGAGCTAGTAACACCAGTTCCTTACTTCTACAGCACTCTGCTTACAATGTTCGACATTTGGTGTAAAGAAATCTCATTTTAATTCCTCAAGTGCTATCTGTTTCCTTCACTTGGGACTCATGACAGGTGCCCCTTTGTTCTTTGATTTGATATTATCTCAAATAGCCTTGGAGCTTCAGCCAGGCTAAAAAACTTGCACTAGCATCAAACTGCCCAAATTAGCATTTTTGCTAATTCCAGAAAACGCAAAGTTGCTGAATCCCTGCCAGGAACCTGTCAAACTAATTTGCAGTGGGAAAAGTGATTCTGGGGTGAAGAAAAGGTTCAGTTGAACATGGCACAGAAAATGGCCTTTACTGACTTCCCTATTCCTCCTCTAAAAGATAAAATTATGAATTTGAAAGTCAGGTGAAGTAATTTAAGATAGACTTTTTTCCTAACATCACTGAAAATCTTGCATTTTTCTGAAATAAATTTTAAGTGCTGTTTCCCTTCTGTAAGTTATTAAACCATTAATATTTTGTCTGTAAAGCACTCAAAATACCCACTATTTTTGGCCTTTTTTATTTCAGTAATTTTGTAATTTTCCCTACAGCTTTATATTTTCTCAGTTTTCAACAACATGGTTCTCCTATATTAATTTGTCTGTGCTATGAAGCTCAGAGCTTCTGGGTTTTTTTCTCCATGCTTTGCTAAATATATTAGTAAATATTGTTTCCTCTCTCCTCCCTCTCACCCCTCAGTTAATTTGAGTTTCATTTCTTGCTTTGTCTGAAAAATGTATGCCCAGCTCTAATCTAGGTAACTACCTGGCTATTGTTCTCGGCAGGGGAAAGTGAATGGAGTCCCTGGTTTTACTTTCCTGTCCTCTGCCTTTGCAACATACCTGGAAAACACAGACAAAGAAAAGGGTTGTGCAAACAGTAGATGAGCCACTGCAGGGTGGGTCATATTTTACAACTGGAGTAGCTCAGGAGTGAACTAATATGTGCCAGAAACAAGACGGAATTGAGAAAAGAACTGCATCTGAGTCACAGAGTCACTCCCAGGGCAGTGTTGTTCATGCCCTACCTTTGCTGAAGGCATAAAGTTTCAAGCCAATCCTTTATAATTTTCATTAGCAATATCATTGAATGTTCATTACTCATTTGGAGTAATGAACTATATTATGCAAGTTTTGGTTGCCAATACCTCGCCTTGGTATTCAAGAAGGCAGAAACAAATTGTCACATCAACATTATTAGGGAGGGAAAAATCAAGGAAGGTGATACAATTTCTGTTTATAAAGTTGTTTCCTCTTAGTATGTTGCCAGACCTCTACATTGTCCTGTTACACTATTTGCCTTAGAGTAGTGTATGTAAAGGATAAGGTAGCACTTCACTGTATTACAGGTAGGAAGAGGTATAAAACACTGGGCTTGGGAGGGGAGAAGTGGGAGAATGTCAGACTGTGATGCTTTACATATTCAGGGTTATGTGTTCTGCATAGGGCTTGTTTCTAGTTGCAGTAGACTCCTAGGACCATTCAGTGAATAGTGGTAAAACCAGGTCCAAGCTCAGGAGTCCAGTTCCCAGTCTTCCACTTGCTTCATTCATTACTGGCACTCCCAGAAGAAAGGTTGCAGGAACAAAGGATGAAGCTATAGACAATTATAAGCTGTGTGTCAGAGGGAGAACGTGTCTTACTTTGCAAACCAGTTTTGAAATGAAAAAGGAAAAAAAATAAGAACCTATGATTCAATTATGGATTTTAGCTGAATATGTGTTACTATTACCTGCTATTTCTATTATTTTGTAGTATAAAGACTGGACAGTCTCTCCCTTTCTGATGTTAGTGTATTAAACAACCTGGGCTAACTTTGAAGGTAGTTCTGCTCTGAGCAGGAGGTTGGACTGAATGACCTTGAGAAGTCCCTTCCAATAGATTCTTTTTGTATGACTTTATCAGCCCTTACAGAAACTCTATCATCTGACACCCTGACACACTGATTTGAACATCCCTCTGTCCTCCCACCCTCACCTCTCAGCAGAAAACCATCTCTCTTTTTCTCAGCCATGACTCTGTTCTGACTGTCCAGGCTGGAGTCCAGCTGATGCAGGTACGTGGCAATCAGAGCCACTGAGACCAGTGTGGTCTCCTTGTATCCTATGACTGGTACCTGCATTGACTTTGCAATGCTGAGAGGTTTATGCCTCTTCCTGGCAAAGTGCTCAGTAACACGGCTTTTACAACATACTCAAAAACCTGTGTATCAGGGCTTTGATGAACTGAGACTTAGCATAGACGAAAATAAGTAATGTCCCTCTTTGCTAGTACATCGGTGAAGATGACACTGATATAAGAGCAAAGAGGGTGAAAGCTCAGGTTATAGGCATGCTGAGATCTTTGGTAGGCATTACGGTCATCTCTTCTATACAGAATAAATAGATCATGTTTTGGAGACATCACTGTTATGTGATGCTAAACCTAAACCTGACACTCACATTTTAGCAGATTAGTAATTTTTTTTTTTCCCCAGAGCCCTGAAACATTCTTCTGCTCGTTTCCTAAAAGTACCATGCTTCTGTGAGCTGACCTCCAAATCTGGTAATTGGCATCACTAGCACCTGCACTGGCTGATTTGCCTCTAAACTGTATTTTGGGACATAAACTCACTCTGATGCCTATACTCTCTGCTTTAGTTATTGGAAACATACCTAGGCTGAGACAGTACAGTAAATAAGTTAGTCCAGAAAAACTTCTAGAAAAGATGGAGAAGAAATAAAAGACACTTAGCTTTGACAGAAGACCAGTTAAGAAAGAGTAGCTAAAATCTAAAGTGTATTTCTGTGCTTCAGTATTTCTAAGCTATAATTTACCTGGTGTATTATGAATACAAAAACTGGGCTTCAGAGTTCTTCCAATGACCCTGTCTGGCAGAATGAATTCCTAGGGGCTGGGTTCTAGGGAGCAGGCAGCCCAGTCTTTGCTATTCCTGTCAGCCATTGCCTTGAGCCAGCTGCTGCTGAACTTTCTGCCTCCTTGTAAGGGCTTAGGCTCACTTCTGCCTTTCATTCATTCATTTACCTGCCTTTATCTTAAAGCTGATTTCCTGCTTCTCACCCAGTATCAGTGCAGTTAAGAGTCTCAGGTCCAGTGTCCCATGTCTTACTTTTTAGATATAAATTCAGATGAAGTTTGTAGGATTCCTGGTTTTAAAGTTTTGATCTCCTGCTTGGTTCTTTTAGCTCTCTTACATTAAATTAGTTTCATAATATTTATCATAGAGAATAGCACACATGAACTTTTACGATGTTCATATTACTTAGGGTTGCAACAGCAGTGATTCCTAATACTCTGCACATACACACTCCTGCACTTTTACTGTGTTCTTAGCATTTTTCAACAACTGCATGTGATGTCTTCAGACTCGTTGTTAGTCTAGGTGACAAGCTCATAGAGACTTGAATGGCCTCTGAAGACATAATGTTTTCACTTCTTTAAGCAGCTGTTGCCTTTTGGGTTTTTTTTTATCATAGGGATCTTATGAATTTTAAGTCAGCCTCTTCCCACCTCCCTCATGCTCCTAGGTAAAAAAATTCAGTTAGAGAAGAAGCAATTAGCTAGCACTCAATCTGCTGCAATGCCATAATGGTAATAATAATGGCATTTGGTCTGGATGCCCATAGGGACACAAGGAATTCTTTATCTTGTGCAGTCTTGGAGTTTTAATTATGTTGTTTTCACTTCATTTTCTTTTGCATGAGAAGAAAAACCAAAAAAACCAAGCATGCTTTGCACAGTCTTGCAATTTAATAATAAATGTGTGTGTGTGTGTGGTGAAGTTCCATTTGGAATTACGTAGAATGAAAAATATTTGGTATTTTTGTACCTCAAAAGCACCAGTAAAACTGTTAGTAAGAACTCTGTGCAGAATGTTATTAACAGAATTTAATTAGCATAAGTTACTGGTAAGACAATTGCCCTCTAATCCTCTACTCCCAAAGGATAAAAGCATTATGATCTGGACAGAGAGAAGATGATCAAACTAGCTGTTATGGATTGCCTCATTCAGGTCACAGTGGCAAAGACATTCGTTTTTCACTTGCTGCTTGATACCAAGAAAAAGAGTTAATTCAATTGACTAACAGCATAGTGCTTCAACTCAAAATAAACAAATACACTGATTGGAATCATATTTGTAAAAATACTTTTTAATGATCTGGGTTTTTTTTTTAAAAGTGTACCAGAGGTGGTGAACTGGCAAAATTAACCCAACTGAAAAAATAAAGTGTAACAACAACTTGTTATGATGCCACTTCTGCTTTTATTTTCAGCATACTCAGACTGTAGGTTGGAGGGTTTTTGGCTTTATACAGAATAGGTATTTTCTTTCTTAAAACATGCATAGCAGAAAACAGAGACGTAAATCTTCTCTTTTCTGCTGTGGCTAAACCACTCAAACAAATCAAAATGAGTCTATTTCATGTAAATAAGAAAAACAAAATCCTATCATGAATTATTAATCTAACTGGGTCATCACCTGTAGAAGTTGTCCAGGGGTGTGGGTTTCTTTTCATGGACATTAATGCAGTTCTTGTAGAACACCCCATTTCATTCCCTTCTCTGTCCAGTCTCTGTGAAGAACATGACTATGCTTGGAAAGATTGAGAAAAATGCTGGGTTTTTTTGAGAATCACAATAGCATACATAGGGAGTCAATTATCCTCAGACAGGCACCATTCAAATTCCCAGTAGCACAAGAAGTGCCAGGAAAACCCCAGAAAATTTAGTGGCTTTGTTTGGCTTGGAAAAATTTGGCTTTTCATTTATCCCTGATCCCTATAGCATGCTTCATCCTAGCTGGAGCCTGACTGAAGTCACAGTATGTTTCCTTGATCGAGTTTACCATTGGAGCCTTACGCAAGCATTGGACTTCTAAATGCATTTCAGTCTTGGGCTTCAGGCACAGGGAGCTTTTCTACTGACTTCAGGGTTTCAGACTGGGCTTTATTTGGACTACAATTGTTTGCCAAGTTAAAGTACTTCTCATAAGGTTTCCAGATCATCCTGTTACTAGGTGGGGAAAAAAAAAAACCAACACAGCAGAATAGTCTCTAGGAATTTGATTGGTCTTCTGGACTGGAAGCAAAAGCAATTGAAACAGAAAGAAAGGCTTGGAAAGGAGACAGTGTATACATTTCAAGGCTGTGAATAGAGCCAGTTTCAGCTGAATACTGGCAAAATTCCATGCGTCCTTCTTTTCTATGGACAGGTTTATCTGTTCCCATATGTAAGGCCAGATTCTTCCGCTTTCAGTTCCAGATTCTTCCACTTTCATTCTTTTGAAAGCATGTGTCCTGTTAGAGCTCTACCTTGGAAATTAAGAGGCATTAAAACTGCAGGTAGTTATTTCCATTATTTCTCACTCTTAGAGCATGACAAACTCACTACAAAGCTTTTTCTGTGCCTTGCATGTGCATGTCAAATGTGCAGAAGCCAAAGCAAAGAGGCAGCACATGCCTGAAAATTACTTCTTGGCTTCCATGAGTGCTTAAGACTTCAGAATGAAAGTCCATTGAATGTTTCCCAAAGCAGCAGCTGTACAAATTACTCCTGCACTGGAAGGAAGAAATATATGCACTAATCCTTGAATTGGTGATCAATGCCGAATATCCTGGGGACAAATTGAAACCCCAGAGTGAAATACCTGTTAGCTTCAGGACCATTAAAAAGCTAGAATCTCCTAAGGGTTCTCAAAGTTTTTTTATTTTATTTTCCAATCAGTTTGGTTTTCAAAGTTTGTTTGTTATCCTGCGGCAAGTATGCTCCTAGCATTCTACTGACCTCCAGTAAGCATGAATTGACCTTTGATTTCCACAATTTTCTATCAAATTGATCAGTGAATCCTGGAGGCTGACATACTTCTCTATGTTAAGATCCTTTGTCTTCCCCTCCCACCTTGTAATGTTAAACTATTCCTGAAAATTTCAAGCCTTGGATAAGTATATAATGAAACTTGCAGAAAAAGCATAGATTCATTTCAGTTGGAAGGGAACTTAAAGATCATCTATTTCCAACCCCCTGCCTTGGTCAGGGTCACCTTCCACTACACCAGGTTGACAAATGGGGAAGGAGAGAAATTACACACAGTTTCTTCATTGTCAGCATTATGTCAGCTGACATTTCAGCACTGTCAGCTCAGGTTTGGAGCTCTTCTCGAATATCTGCCTATGCTTTTTTCATCCCTGGCTCAAGGGAATGCCAGGAGCAGTGCACTTTCTCAGACTTGCCCAAGTGTCTCCTGCATGATCTTTTATCCAGGTCCATGAAGGAGCATGTGCAGCTATCTAATCACCTATCATTTATTTTGGAGAAATATAGCATCTGATCACATGGCCTTTAGGTCTATCTATATCCTGCCAGCCAAAATAGGGTCTATAAATAGGTCTTAATCTTGTACTCCTCATTCCTATAGCAGGTTCTGTTGAAGTGCAGAACTGCTATTAGATGTGCATAGTTGATTTACCATCAAATGGTATTTGTACTCTTGAATTATGAATGAAACTTAATTTCTCAGAACTTAAATATATCATTAGAAAATTACTAAGAGCAATTTTCTCCCTTTCACATCTGCATAATGAAATTCACTTCAGTTTTGTAATCTCTCTACATATACGGATCCCATAGAAAGATCAAAAGTTGTCCAAAAGCTGTATAAAAGGAGTGGGGTGTACATGCAGATTTAGAGGAGGGGCTGGGGTGTGGTGGGAGGGGTGGGGAAACAGCTGCACTTTCTCTCCAGATTAGTGCTTCTGAGTTTTGTGTGTTCATTCCAGCTTTCAAATATGTAAAAACCCAAATGACTCTCAAGCAGATATTGTCCTGAAGGATGCAATATAATTCTTGTTTGAAGTCCATAAGAATTGTCCATGAGCATCAGCAAAAATTGAACTGAATTATAAAGACAAGGTCTTGTGTTTGTATTTTCCTTTGAAATACTCATCTGAGTGAAGACTCTAAAAAACTATAGCATGACATTAATTTCTGTAATCTGATAAAAATTGTTCTGTCCATTACTCTTTCATTTCCACTCTGGATTTGGCATCGTGGCTGCAAGGAAGCATCACTAACATGTAAACGGAGCTGATACATGATTCTAAACCATTAGTATTAAGGCCTTGCTTTTGCAGCTTAATTCCTCTTTCTAAAGGTATGCCTTCCATCTCCTACTCCCTCTTCCCCATACACAACACTTTTTGCATTCCTCACCCACAGGCAGCCCTCTGCTTTTCACTTCCATTCCTGGTCTCTTTGCGTCTTTTCCTCCCCTTTATTCCCACTCTAAATATCTGGACTAGAATACCCTGGGTGGCCAGGACATCTCCCTCAGTGATGACAAAGAAGCATCTCTGAGGGATCATGTAGGAGCAGATTACATTGTCAGTGGACTAGGTGAACTTCTGATGTCCCTTCTAGTCGTCTTTCACTGGATTTCACTGAAGCTTAGAACAATCAATGAATGATCAAAGGATCAAGCTGATTTATATAACCTCTTATTATGAAAGAAAGATGAATATATTTTTTAAAGGTGATCAAATATGTCAGCTGTAAAATATTAAGTGTCACTTTTGACTGGTAAGTTTGTTAATGCATCAGAAAAGCTGTGATGTACAAATCAGAGACACAGCAGTTGTTTCTTCTTATTTCAATCAAGTAATAGGTATTCTGTAAGTAGTATCAGTATTAGTTGAGATGTTTTGTAGTTGCTGTCCTGTATAATTTGATCTATAAATTATTACATAATTGTAAAAGTGTCACTATTCAAGGTCAGGGCAACCCCTTAGACCTATAACAGATGCGCTCTGTTAACCCCTCTCCCTCCTCAAAGGGAATAAGGGAGAGAGACTTAGCAATTAAAAAAGGAAACTAGAACAGCTTTAAAGAAAATGAAAATAATAATAATAAAATTGGAATATATACAAATATATACAAAACCAGTATCGAACCCAGCCCTCCTCGCCCCTGATGGTAATCACATCACCGTCACTGATGCTGTGGAGCGGGCACTGGGGGAGTCCCAGACTGGGCCCGCAGCAGACAGGAGCTGTGTTCAGGAGCTGGTTTCTGGTACTGCATTCAGGAACACACACACAGATCAGGATCAAAGGCTGAATGGACAGAGTCTATGGGTGCTCTGAGGAAGGAACTGAAAGAGGGCCTGAGCCAAGACAAGCAAAGCTGGCAAAGTGGTCCAAGAGGGGAAAAGAGCCCAGGAGCCACTAGAGAGATAGACTCTCCAAATCCTTCAGCTTTTATACCGAATATGATCTATATGGGATAGAATACATTGTTGATCAGTTTGGGGTCACCTGCCCTGTCTGGTCCTCCCTGCAGGTGCGGCCTTTCACTTTCCTGCACCCCCCAGTGTGGTGCACAAGATCCAGCAGTGGCCTTGGTCTGCACACCAACCCTTGGTAGTTACTCTAACCATGGGGTGTTATCACTGCCAACAGCAGACACTGTCTGTGAAAACAGGATGCTAACTTCAGAAAGTGCAGTGAGTTAGAACTGAGCTGAAAAGTAAAATCACTGAACAGAATGAGTTCTGTTCTTACTCAAACCAGGACAAATAATCAGAATGAATCCTGTGATTTACAGGATTTTCATTTAGGTTGTTATTCAGAAGTGGACTAAATGCTTTTAATACAAGAACTGTACCTGTGTCATTTTAAGAATTGGTTTATAATTCTTATCAAAGAAGTATAATGGCAACAGTTGATTTTTTTTTTATGTATTATAATTATAAACAGATTTTGAAATCAGATGGAATAAAAATATTTCTGCTGTAAATATAGACAGCCATTTCTTTTCATTCTGTCATTCTAATCGGTCTTTATGTCGCCTAAATGAACTTTGGTAGATTAACCTTGGGTGATTCCTCTCCCACTCTTTCTTCAGCAGGACAGAGGGAGAAAAACAGATGAAAAAAGGTTGTAGGCTGAGATAATGCCATTTCAATCATGCATCAATTACTGTTACGGGAATACAGACTTGACTTGGGGAAGATTGATATAATTTATTTCCAGTTAGAAATAGACTAGAATGGTGATGAACAAAACCAAACTAAAACCACTTTCTCCCACATACCCCTTTCTCTCCAGGCTAAAGATCGGTTCTCTATTCCTAACTTTTAATTTCTTTATTCCTGACTCTTCTACCTTTTCCTCCCCTACCCCAAGTGCCACACAGGGATGGGGATGTTGGACTGTGATCTGTTCATAACAGTTCGCCTCTGACAGTCTTTCCTTTTCATGCTGTTCACCTTTTCCAGTGCAGAGTCCCACCCACAAGAGTCAGTTCTTCAAGCACTGCTCCAGCACGGGTTCTCCGCATGGGGTACAGTCCTTCAGGAACAGAGTGCTTCAGTGTAGATGCCCTGTGGGGTCATGGGTCCTGCCAGAAGACTTATTCCTCTCCACAGGTTGCAGCTCCTTCCAGGACCATGTTCCAGAATGGAAACTTCATGAGCTGCATCTTGCATCAGGACATATCCACTGCTGTGACATATAGTCCTCCACAGGCTGCAGGGTGGATATCTGCTCCATTGTGGTCCTCCAGGGGCTGCAGGAGGACAATCAGTACCACCATGGTCTTCAGAATAGACTGCGGGGGAATTTCTGCTCAAGCAATAAAAGCACCTCCTCCCCTTCCTTCTTCACCGACCTCGGTGTCAGCAGGGTTGCTGCTTTCACATTTTTTCTCACTGCTTATTCTCACAATGTGCTTACCCTTTCTTTATTATGTTATCATGGAGATGCTACCAACACCACTGATGAGCTCAGCTTTTCCCAGTCATGGGTCCATTTGGAGACCTCTTGAACTGTTTATGTCCAACACCAGGGCAGTTCCTGGTATTTTCTCACAACAGCCACCCCCCACTGCTAAAAGTTTGCCATGTAAATACAATAAAGAAATATTTATAAAAGTTACGTTTCTTTTCTCCCATTATTCTGTGTAGATTCATAAAGAAATTATGGAAGTTGAAATACTATTTTATAAGTGTTTTTCATCACTGATGTTGGCATTCCTTTTATTGCTGTGGTGACAATGGGCTGCAGAGAATTTGTCTTGTATGTTATATGACACTTTATACACTGCCTACTTAGAGTATTTTTCATCTTCTAAAAAGACATTACACGTTACAGCCCTCACCTTCTTTTCAAAAATTTATGTTGTCCCTGAGTGGTTCCTACAGGTTACAGTATGATTCTATTGCTAGTTTATCTTTGTAGTGATCAAAAAGGACTTGTCAAACAAAAGATCATAGAACATATTAGACTTCAGTGATTCCTGTACTTCCTGACTGCTGAAATAAAGGGTGGCCTGTCTAACTGTTACAGTCGGATATATTAAGGACCCCATGGATTAATGAACTTCAAGAACTTAGTGGAAATGAATTTGAGTCATGTTATTCTTTGCTGTGCCTGTATTTCTTTAATCCCATTCTCACTTGAAGAAAGAAGGGTAGGGTATGCTCACGTTCTCTCTTTCTTCTTTTTTTTTTTTTTGTCATCAAAATAGATGTTAACACTGATGACAATGATGCTAGATGATGGAGTTTTTTTGGAGGAAACCCAGCATCCTATGAATTTCCTCCTGCCTTGAAGCCTGAATATGGAATAAAAACATGATGTTGTCCCCATTTTCTTCAGCACAACCAGCAGAGAAAAAATCCTCCTGCTGTGGCAGAAGATCAGACTCATATTTGCTGGTATGGCAGGAAATTCTGATAACCGTTTCTAGCCATGCTGAAAAAACTATTTTTAATTTACACATTTCTTCAAATATATTTAATTCTACCTCAAGGGCTATGCTTCATTACATAGCTGGTAGTCTCAGATAGAAATATTGTGGGTTTTCTGGTTTTGGGTTTTTTTTTTCAGCTTTCTGTCTTTATCAAACTTGATGAATGACAATCACTAGAGCTGTAAGTTTTTTAGTTTGAAATTTGGTTAAAAAGCACAACTGCAAGATTATTGTAATGAAATGCCATATTTTCATATATATTTATTAGTATGGCAAAGTTTTCAATTGAAAAGAAGTATTTAATAATTGATGTAAAATATTTTGATTCCATGGGTATCAACACATCTTTTGTGAACAAGGCATTTATGAAAAGTTTTGTCTCATTTAGTTATATAGTTTAGTTATTTAGTTTCATTTACTTATAGTTTCATTTAGTTCCTATACAGCATCCTGAGGGTAATATGCACTCTTCTTACAGAATGGAATATAGGGACAGATTCTTCCATTTATTGTTTTGTTTCCGATTAAATTGCACTGAGGAAGCTAGTACTTTACATGCCTGTAAGGTAAGGAGTTCTAGTTGAGGAGGATTT
>JANHFX010020150.1:0-15810 GCA_027560015.1 Chloroceryle amazona
GATGACCCCTAAGCTGTGCTGGTGCCTGGGGTTATTCTCCCCAGATGCAGGACTCTACACTTGTCCTTATTGACCTTCATGAGGCTCCCACTCACCTGGCTCCCTAGGCTGTCTGGATCTTGTTGGATAGCAGCAGAGCCTTCTGGTGTGTCAGCCACCCCTCCCCACTCTGAACTTGCTGAGGGTACCATCTGTTCCCTCCTCTGGGTCCTTGGTGAAGAAAGGGGGTGATTTGTGTGTAACGTGCTGTTGGTTCTCTCTGCAGCACCTCTGGACGCATGATGAGTTTTGGTGCCTTATTTTAGTGGTGTTCAAAATCCTGTATATTGAAAAAAGCAAGGCCCAGCTGAGGAGCTGTGTGAATGGAGCAGAAGAGTGGAGCTTAAGCATTCAGGTGGTCTCCAGCTCCTTCAGGAAAGCAAGATAGTTATGGGGGTTATGCCTGAGGAGTGCTGCTGTTGACTGTGGGTTTTATCCTCTAGCTTTGATTTTCCTCTTAAGAGTTTTTGGGCCCAGGATGTGAAGAGGACCTTAAAAAATAAGACTGGTGAAATTCAAATCCTAATTAAACAATTAAGAGCAAGCAGAGGGCTTGATTTGCTCGTGGTAAAAGAGGTGTTGAGAAAATGTGTGTAGAAATTCCTTGCTGCTGGTGTTAGCTGGTACTGGCATCCATGTGTTAGGGAGGATTCCTTCAGCTACAGGTTCTGCTTTGTGGCTGTGAGTGTAGCAAACAGCTCGACGGTCGCTGTTCCTGGCTTCTGGGTAAGCAGACTGGTCTGCTTTAAGTATGTACTGGCAGGAAAAGTTTAGCACCATGACAACATTTATTGGCTTTGGTGTAGGTAAGGCTCATTCCTGTTCTTAAAGCATTTCTTCTGTCTGAGCTTACAGCCTGGCAGTGACAGATGTGCTTGTTTCTCCTTAATAGCTCTGAGAGAAAAGCCGTGTGTTTAATACTTCCTCTCAGGATAAAATAGGCTGAGATTTCCTTGCCACTTTAATGGCACTTCCTAGAAGCTGGACGGGAGCCTCACAGGGAGGCGTAGCATCAAAAACAACAGCAAAGAAGCAGATGATTTTTTGCAGACAGACTCGCACAGCGAGAGTGGCAAACCAGAAAATAATTGTCTGCGAGAGCCTCTGAAATAACAGATTCAGTGTGAGCTGCTTGTGTCAAACACACAGTTAGCTCTGTCTCCTCTGGCTAAAATACACCTTTCAGGGTCTTAGCTGAGTGTTGTTTGCATCTTGGGTGAGCAGTGCAAATTACTCTGGACCTAGCAAGGTGAAGACCTTTCTTGAAGGACCTGCTTCAAGAAAAGGGACGTGGGTTTTTGAAGATGCAGGGCTCTGCAGTTGTGCATATTTGGGCATCCACTCCAGGGGTGTGAAGCACTCCTGAAGGCTCCTCTTTTTGACCAGATGGGTCCCACACAGGGATTTGTTCTGGGAGCTGCCAGCTGTGTACCACATAGGCCCCACTCATTGCTCTGGGCAGTCTGGTCTGAAGGATGGCAGCTTGTTGTGGAGCGTTCCAGTTACAGGGTGGAGGGGCAGGTTTTGCAGTAGCCTGTCATCTCCATCTCTAAACCTCTGCTTATGTCTTCCTCAGACTTAGGGACTTAGGATTGCCTAAGAGCGCTCGCAGCTAAACAGCTTAGTCACTGTGGACCTGGTAGAGCTGCATTTCTGAGGCTCCTTTGAATTGATTTGAGCTCTGTTTCCCCCTTCCTCAAGTACTTACTTGCAGTAATAACTGACTTTATTTCCAAGGACCTTGTTTACTGATTTGTTTACCACCAGATGTTAGCATCTAAGTTTATACATAGGTTGGTTTTTTTTTTTGGTGGTCTTTCTGTCACGTGGAACAACTGTAATCACCTTAATCTCTTTGGAATTCCCTTCCTCATCAGCAGCCCCTGTCCAGGCTTGAGAAAGGGCACTGAGATTCTTTTCCTGTGTCTCCTTTGCCCTGGTGCAGTTGGCATTTCTTACTCACAGCCCCATTGCTATTTCACCTTCCTCTGTGAAGGTAACGCGGAGTAACTGCACCGAATCAAGCCCTGCTGAGCCTTCCCAGAATGACAGTGCTACTGCAAATGTGAAATTGAGGATGGTCTCTCTGGGTTCCCTCTGCAGACATAGAGCTCTTCAAACAAAAATAAGAGCTGCTGTTGTGAACAAACAATTCTGAATTGGCAATAAACCCGTATGTAGACACTTACTGCATCATTTCACTGCTCTAGATGTTGCTGCTTGTAATTTTTCTGCTTTTCAGAGTTGTTTTCCTAGACTTCTGGCTTTTTTTTTTAACAAATATAATTATTTTTCTCATTTTTCCTTAGTGGAATCCAATCAAAAGACATCATTCCAAGAAATTCCTAAACTGAATGAAGATTTGGTGGAGAAGCAAAAGCAACTCGAACAGATTGAAACTGGAGAATTGGGGCTAAGTAAAATTTGGATAAATATCACAGAGATCAATAAACAGGTGAGTAGGATCAGAACTTGGTTTTGAAAAAGAATATTTCTTTTGAATTCATTTTTACAGAAATTAATTTTGCATGCAGTGCTGAGCTTTTATCTAAGGACTCCTGTGACCATATCCTAAACTTTCAAAGTTAAAATGGAGAAGAAACCTCATTATTAAACAAGCAAAGTAAGTTGGAGCATCCAGTCGGACTGGAGACTGATTGCAAATAGGAGAAATTATGCAACTGATGGAAAGACTTCAGGCAGAACTAAAAAGAACCTGAGAACTGTGCAGCGTTTAATTTACCTGCCAAATAATTGTGATGTTTGTGATGAGAGATTTGACATTTCCAATTTCTGAGATCGTTTGCAAGTGTTTCATACATGAGGAAAGGAAATGCCTGAATCTGTGCAAGTTCATGTTGCTACAGATGAAGCACTGGTGTCTTGTGAATATAAAATCTACTAATACACACTCAGAATCCAAGCCCCTGTAAATCTTAGCTCTGTTTACACGGCTGGAACTAAGCTACTTAACAGAAAGCTGCTTCCTCAGCTGGTGTATTAATTTGTGCTTTAAACAAGGCATCCAGCAAGGCTCTTACTGAAATTCTTGCCTCAGAGGGTAAAGGTTCAGCGCTGCTCACAGCTGGTAGTATCAAGAGGTGCCTGTGAGGAACCCTCCCAGAAGCTTATGCTTTGGATTTAATTCTTAAGAGTACTGAGGTGTCTGCTCAGATTGGTCTTTCTTCAGTCCCATGCAGTGGTTAAGTTCTTACTGGGACACATAAATGTATTTGAAAATCTGAGTTGCTTTCTTTGGCACCTGGCATTATCCACAGATATTTAGGTGCTTCTCTGGACTTGTAAAACACCATCATCTGCACCTGCATGTTGAAGATACTTGCACGTCTTTCTTGCAGGCCCCCAAGTTGCTTCAGGGTTTGGTTACAGTCTGAGCCAGCTCTTGTGGGGATCCAAATTTAGTTACTGATTTATTTATTTTATTGTTCTTTTCCAGGAATTGTTGGGATGTGCTGCTGGGAATTATTTCAGCCAATATTCAAAGCTGGGGAACCAGAGGCTCTGGTCAGCTGATCAGTGCTGGCCTAATGTAAAATTAGGCTTGCCCATTTCGTCAGCTTGTAAAAGAACTTTTTATTTTTAACCAAAAGAAAGTGGCTTTTATCTGCTCTACTTTTATGTTGTCAAACCTGAGAAGAAATTTTTTTTTTTTGACGACTGATAGTTACAACTAGATCTCAAAGTGATAGTGCTGGCAATTAATAACTAGCAATTAATTACTAGCATGTAGTTGTTGTCAATATATTTGACAACCCCTCAGAATGAGTGAGTGACCTTGAAGACCCACTGAGTAAGTTGCTGTCTGGGTCAAAGAGATGACACAAAATGAGCTGACCTGCTGAACCCACGCTGTTGCTGTTCAAGGTGCAGGTGACACATGCCACTTTACCTGCCATTCAGCTAGAGGAGTTGGGTGGCTTCGTTGGCTTCTGCCAGGCAGGTTTGGTTGCTCAGTACAGAAGGGAATGGCTCTTTCCTTCACGTAAGGGCTGCTTCCACAGTGTTTTCCTTCAGTCCTTCTTGGGCCAGCAGCCTCTTGAGGGGCTGAATGTAAAATAGGCAGAGTGCCTTATTGTAAAGAAGGGGCTTCTATGGCTTTTATTATTATTATTTTTAAATCTTGCTTCTGTTGCAAGAGGCAGAATATTTTTCACGTAGCCTAGGTAGGATTTTGAACCTAGGGACGGGGGTGTTTTGTGTGTACATATATAATTGTGTCTTGCTTATGTTTTACTGTTACAAATTTTTGTTGTTACTGTCGGGGAAGATCTGAATTGGGCTTAATATCTACATATCCCTCTTTGTTTTTAGATATCCCTATTGACCTCAACAGTAAATCATCTCAAAAACAACATCAAGTCTGCTTCTGACCTGATTTCTCTTCCTCTCACAGTAGAGAAACTTCAGAAGGCAAGTACTGTAAATGTGGCTATCACTAAACACGTTCTGCACCACAAAGATGTGGCTGGACTCTTGGGGACAGCAGTGACAACAGGAGTTACCTGAATTTCATGAGAGGAACAGTTGGTTTCTCTTGTTTTTCAGTTGGACCTCGTGTACTTGATGCTGTACGGTCCTAAGATAATGTATGGCAAGTAAAAGGTTTGAAGGCTTCATCCCTTTCTGGAGATGCATTTGTTTGTGTTATGTTGGCACTTCTTTACCCTGGAGATGATCTTTCTGGTTGCTTTCCTTTGGGTTGCTAATCTCAGTATCATTTAAGACACTTGCCAAAAGTCTTATCTGGGGATTTAAGACTCTTGCTTGCAAATATGTGGTTTGTTTAGCTTCTTTAATTGGAAAAGAAAATTAATTGCTTTCTGGAAGACTTTCTTATCTTGAGTATAACCTTACATCTGTCTCTGCCTCAGTTGTGAGGTGGGTGGGAGTCTAACTTGGGGTGGTGGACCTGGAACATCAGTGTGGGAGTTTGCTTGGTGCTCAGAATGTGCACAGAAAACCATGAGTTGTACTGGGATGGTTTTCTTACAATCCCTTGAGAGATGGACCCTACTGGGTGACACAGTTGTACTTCTAAACGTGCCTTCTGTTAATAGAGTGTCTGACTGTGTGCCTCAGCTGAGCCAAAAGAGGGTTTAGTTTGGTAAAAAGAACAGCTTGTTGAAACTTGCCCTGCTCCTCCCTGGCAGTTCTGTTCATTTAGCAATAAACATTTCTATTGGCCTAGTACCTAATGCCAGCCCATAGCTTTTATGGGTCTCTGCTTCTCATTTCCTACAAAAATTAATGTATAATCAACAAACTAGTGACATGCAAAGCAATTAGTGTGGTTTGGCTGATCAGGCAGCTTGGATTTCTTTGTCTGGGAGGAGTACAAAGCTATTTCCTAAGCTTCTAATTTGCTGTTATGAGAGTGCTGGATTTTCACTGTTATATCAGAAGGAAGCCTTAAGGCAGTACCTTGTCTGGAATCTGCACCTACATTATTTATATATACATATATAATTTTATATAAAATAGAGAAAAACCTTGTTGTTACCTTAGTGCCTTCAGTACTGTCAGGGAAAGTGTTAGGGCCAACAGGTTTCTTCAGCTTGCATCAATCTGCTGAACAGCAAAGCTTTTTCATGTTGAAATCTGTCTGTCCTTGGTCACACAGTGAAAACTGAGGATCTGGGAGCTTCTGAGTGTCTGTGGAGTCTGAGTAAGGTGTTAGATGTAGCATCTCTTTCCAGTGCTTCCCTGATGCCATCTTTCTGGCATTTGTGTTTTGGAAGGTTGATATAATAAAACCAGAGCTGGAATCCTTCCAGAAGATATTTTGCAAGGGGTTTCAATACAATCAGTTTAATGGTTTGTGTCATGGCAATGAAAAGCAATAGGTTTCAAGAGTTTGGACTTGGTTTTGACATTGGTGTGCATGCTGCACTACCTCCTGTCACCCAGGAGAACTTCAGTGGGTGTAGGTGTGTAGCCTGGCTTTTGAGAACCCTGGTGAAAAATCTCCTGTCCCTTGTATCCAGCTGTCTTTGGATTTACCTGCCTTTCTTGGAAGAAATCATCTGTTGGCAGTCCAGGCTGGCCAGAGAGGTCCCAGTTGATTTGGGGGTAGAAAATCTGGGAGGTGCCTGGAGGAGGCTTGGGAGGACAAGCAGAGGAAGGAATTACAGGCCTGTCAGTCTGACTTTAGCACCAGGGAAGGTTATGGAGCAGATCACGTTGAGTGCCATCTCATGGCACCTACAGAACCAGGAAGCAGTTTGGCCCAGTCAGCATGGGTTTAGGAAAGGCAGGTCCTGCTTGACTAACCTGATCTCCTTCCATGACCAGGTGACCTGCTTAGTGGATGAGGGAAAGGCTGTGGATGTTGTCTACCTAGACTTTACTAAAGCCTTTGACACCATTTCCCCAGCATTCTCTTGGAGAAACTCAACTGCTCATGGCTTGAACAGGCATACTTGTCACCTGGTAAAAAAACTGGGCAGATGGCCAAGCCCAAGTGTTGTGGTGACTGGAGTTAAATCCAGTTGGTGACTGGTCTCAAGTGATGTTCCCTGAGGCTCAGTACTGAGGCTTGCTCAGCTTAATGGCTTTAACAATGATCTGGATGAGGGGACTGAGGCATCCTCTAAGTTTGTAGAGGACACCAATTTGGGTGGGAGTGTTGATCTGCTTGAGGGTAGGAAAACTCTACAGAGGGATCTGGCCAGGCTGGATTGATGGGCTGAGGCCAGTGGTATGAAGTTCAACAAGTGCCAGGTGCTGCACGTGGATCACAACAACCCCCTGCAATTGGAGAAGAGTGCCTGGAAAACTGCCTGGTGGAAAATGCCCTGGGGGTGTTGGTTGACAGCCAGTTGAATATGAGGCAGCAGTGTGGCCAGGAAGACCAACAGCATCCTGGCCTGCATCAGAAGCCAGGCTAGTTTTGCAGTGTGTGATGTGTCTGACAGGCAATGAGAGCAGGATAAATCAGTGATGTCAGTATCCTTGCATTCGATACAAATACTCCTTGTAGAGAGAAGATGTCTTCATATCAAGATGTTTTTTTTAATTCATGCCAGTGTGGCTTTGGGAGTAGGAGCAGCAAACCCATAATTTTGGTTGTCTAGCTTCAGCTCTCGTGGTGTAGAGTGTGTTTTTGTTAATTGGCCTGGAGATGGGATCTATAATCTGCAGTTTTGTCTACAAAGGAAGTTCGAAATACTTCCAATCCTTGTGCATGTTTCTGTGGCAGCCTGTCTGCCGTTCCACTACCCAAACATCCTGCTCAGCAGATTGAAACTTGGGGACAGTGCAGTGTGAGGAAGGCTGAGATTTCTTTTTGTCCTTTATTCCAGACTGTAGCGAACATAGGTAGCACGCTTACCAGTGTTTCTCATGATGTTGAAAATATCCAGACAGCTGTTGAAGAATACAAGAAATCCATTGAAATACTCCAGAATGAAGTGGTGAGAAAATGTACTGATTTAACATTGCATTTTTAACAGTTATCTGCCTAATAGGAAGCAAGTTTAAGAACTGTGTCAAGTTCAGCCTTGTGCCTTCAAAATACTTTTGAAGTTTCAGTAGGTGCTGGTACATTAATAAGCCAGTCTTTGAACCCTGTGTGGCATCTCCTATATGGTACCAAGTATGTATTTCTTTGGAACCAAAGTTGCTGGTCCCTGCTGCATTTTTTTATTCTGCAGACTTTTTGCTTCCTACCAGACAGCTGTGGAGACTTGAGAATCAGTTGCTGTGTATTGCAGGGTACTGCTTGTGGTAACTGCACTGGTTTGGGTCTGGGGGTGGTAGGGGTGTTGAGGTGGAGTTTGCTGGTTGGATTAAGGATGCATGTAAGGGTGAAATTACTGACCAGATTTACTAGAAACTTCTCTCTGCATTTCTCCCCCCTCTCTCTCTCTGCATTTCTTTCTACTCACCTCTCACTTGGGGTTAACAACCAACCAATAATTATTTTTTTTTCAGCTAAACTGCAATGCAACATTAAGAAGACTATTTGCAGATAAAATCTAAATTAGACACATTAGAAAACTTGATTCAGTCCGTGGGTGCTATGGAAATGTTGCAGATGTGGCAGTGTGTGTGGCAGCAGTGAAAAGTGTATCATAACACTTGGAGGGAGAAGAGCTAATTAGGAGGGTTTAATTAAAATAAATTTGGCCCTTCTGTGTTTGAAGGCTAAAACTGTATTAGCCTAGTTAAAATACTGCATGCAAAACAGATAGCAGTGACTATAATTGTAGCAAAACACCCCTTAGCTACAGCCTGCCAGTGTTAAAAGCTCAGTATTTTCTTAGAGGCATTTGGTAACCTCATTTTCTCCTCCCTTCCTCAGAAGGAATTAAAGCAGATACCTTCACTTCCCCCCACTGTTGTGCCAAGGACTGAAGGAAATCAGACAGAAAATTGTAAAAAGGTATTTTTTTTTCCTCTCTTGCATAAGGAAGATGGGTACAAGTATCAGTGATATGTAGCTTTGTGTGTTTTGCAGTGCTGTAGTGTACAACAGAAGTATGGCTTTTATTGGGACAGCACAAATAGCATCTTGCAAAACAAAATATAACTTTGCTGTAGTTTGTCCCTGTGTATGTGCAAGCAGGAAAGTACCCTGAGAGTACAAGGTGCAAGCAGGAGAGTATTTTTTTTGTGTTCTGAACGAGGATTAAAAAGACTGAAATGAATATCCAGCAAATTCGAGGTGTATTTTGCTCGTGGAAGTGGAAATGAGTTAAAGGCTTGCTGTTGGATGGATTTTTCTGGCAGGTATTTGCTAATCTGAAGCTGATCTGGGAGTGGCAGGTACTGAATCACTCTCACTGTAATAAGGTGTGGAAAGCAGGGATTCAGTGACCAGAAAACCCCGAAAGGATAGTGTGTGGGTGTTTAGCTGAATGGGTTGGAGTGGAATGACTGCATTTATTTACACTTAATGCAGTTGATATCTTCCTTAAAAATGATTCTTGTGTATGAATATGCTGCGTGTGTGCTTTGGTAGGGAAAAGACTTGGTGTGGTTACTAAGCTTGCCCTGGAAAAGTAGATGAATGGCTTTCTGTGTTTGCTGGCACAGCTCAAGTGACTGCATTAGCAACAAGGTTAGCCCTGAGGAAGAATCACTTTCAAACTTTGCAAGCTGGAATAACTTTCTGGAAACTTCCAGTTTGATGTTTTCAGCAGTGTCAGTGGAGAGCCAGTCTGAAGCCTGCCCAGCTAAACTGGGTCAGTCAGCATGTTGTTAATAGCAGGAGCACTACAGAGGTTGAGTAAACTGACGTGTGCTGGTTTTGTATTTCAGGAAAACCAGTCGCTGCATGCAGCTCTGGAAGAGCTAACTAATACTGTAGGGGTGTACAAAAAGTTGAATGACATCAAGCTTCTAAATGTGGATTCAGCCCTTGGTAACCTTAGCCGGAGGGTTATGCTGTTGGAAAACTCTCCCCTTGCTGTGAATAATCTGGACAAAAGAGAGAACTCGTCGACCAGTGTGGTGAGTAGTTGGTGACTAAGGCTGTCTACTCAGGCTAGTAGTTTCAAGGCTTCCTGTACACAACAGATAGAGGTTTTCAAACCTAACCAAGGAAAACTCTGGAACGAAGCTCGAGACACTGAGGATTTAATTGTAAAAGGTGGGAATTTGGTCATCTGTTCAGAAATATGGAACAATGTTAAGAGCATCTCAGAAGTAGTCGTTTCTTTCCTGCAGAATCTCCCCCGAAATGTCCAAAACATTGTGATATTTGAGACTTGGGTGACTGCTTAGTGGGATTTGATTCACAAAACCCTCTCTTTTTTTAAGGTGGCACTTGGGGGTCTGTTAAGACCAAGCTGAGGAGCTAAGTGGGCCCCTGGATTGTTCAGCAGACCTGAAATGATAGATAAAAAATCTTCATAAATCATTCCAAGTGCTTTTTGTGTGCCGTACCAGGGCCAGTCCCTGGAGAATGTGCTGTAAGTTCAGCCATAAGGAGAATGTTGGCATTGCTGTGGTAAATTACATAACCTGTTGTCTCCATGTTTATTCTAGCAGGTATTTGTTCTGTGGGGTGTTTTTTTTCCTGCTTCATGCCTGCCAGATGCAAAGGAGAGAAACTCCATTGTAGAAAATAATAAGCACATGAACAAACTCATCTCTCCATTGTTTATTGTAGGGGAATGATGCAACTACCTCTTTAAAAGTGGAAAGTGAAGGTCAACTAAATAATGAAACTCTTTCAAATAAAGAACTGAAGGTAAAGAAAAGACAGACAAATTACCCTGGATTAGTAGAGCATGTCATTGTCTTTATAATCATGTTTTAAACGAGACTTAATTGAGGAAAGATCAGCAAGTATGTTAATCTTACCAACAAGTCCAGACTAGGAGGAGAGCTTAACCACCCCAGTTCTATGACAGGAAGTCAATTAGGATGGAAGAGAAGTTGTCATAGTTTAAAATCTTACCATTCTGACTCCATCTGGGATAACACAGCAGAGCTGCTGTAAAATCCTGCTGTGCATCTGAGGGAATCTTGGGAAGTTCAGCCAGTGGAGCAGGGGACTCTGGCAGCCAGCAAAGCTAGCCCAGCTATTGTGGGTTCATGCCGTAGACTGGGGTTACAGCATTTATCCAAGTTTAAACTTTTCCTTTGGTTGTTTTAGAGAAACTTTGTGCTAGGAATTGGTGAAAGCTGCCTCTCAGTAATGATCTGCTGAGTGGCTGTGATTAAGAGGCGAAGTGAATGGCCAGATTGTGGGCTGGGGTTGTGGCTGGTGGCACTGCTGAGGGTAGTTTCCATCTTTGCGAAAGAAGGCAGGGGAGTGAACTGGCTGCACTGTCAGTTCTAGGCTTGGATTGATGTGAACTCATCCTGGCATCTGGAACCTGCTCATAAAAAGAACAAAGGAGCTTCAGACTTAAAAATGTGGTGTTTTTACCTGGACAGAGATACAGTGCCTCCTGCACTGAGGTAGTCCCTACTGCAGGCAGACATGTGAAACAGTTGTGCAGTTCGAGTAATGTGTAAGTGTTCACCTCGAGTGTGTTTGACTGGCTCATATTGCAGTCTGTCAGTCTTGCTCATTTATGTAAGAAATAGGGAAATTAAATGTCAGATACTTTTGAAATCAGTGTCTGCAAAATAGCTGCCTACTTTTCAGGTTGAGGTGCTGCTTCTGTCGGGTTTTTTACAGACTCTCTGAATTTATTCCTATAGAAATTTTGGGGGTTTAAAACTTATTTTAAAGTTGACCAGCCTGGAGACCTCAAAGTCATTTACAAGTAAATACATATTTTGAATACTTAGTTTCCTCCATCTACTAAAGAGGTACTTGTTAAGAATATTTTTTTTTTTTTCCCTACATATGCAGGAGGCAGGAGCTAGAGATTCTCAGGTATTAAAACTAAGAGAGAAGCTTCAGATGATCAGTGCTCTCACAGGCAAGCCAGAAAATCACCAGTCCATTGAGACATCAAAGAATGGTAAGGCTGCTGTATAATATGAAACCATAAACTTGAAGGTTCTCTGTGTGATCCAAAGAATAACTAATGAATGTGGATAATTTAGACAGCTCCTTAAGATTTTGGTGGAGAATGTTCTAGAGAGATATATATTAGATTATATATAATATATATTTAGTGGATGAAGTTAACAGTGATTAACCTGTAGAAATTTATACCCAGTAACATCTATTTCTGGGGCTTCAAAATCTAACCTAGAGGAAGGGTTCTGTGAATCTGGTGGCTCGGCCCAGCTCTGCACTTTTGCTGTACATAGTCAGGTAGCACTGAGGATGAGTTTTTAAAGAGTTCATTACAACAGAGCTGTGCTTGTTGTTAATTTGCTAAGCAACCACTTGGAAGTCTAGTGGAGAAGGTAGATATGGATAAGTTATTGTACTGATAAGGTGAAGACAACCCAGATGGGTGGATGTAATTAGCTTAATAAGTTTGTTCCACACTTTCTTACTGGGAAGTAGAAAGCACTTCCAAGTCATTCTTGTGTAGGCTTTAGAAATACGTATGTCCTTGTACAGTGTGGAAGATTAAAGCTGTGTAACTGTCCAAAAAAGTTTTCCTTCCTTCTGTTCTTTCAGTTATTGGTAAAAAGGGACAAGACTGTTGTATGCTGAGAGGATTTTGCAGCGGTCTTACCCCTGCAGCATCTGTGATTAACAAAAACAGCTTTATATATCATTTTATCGAGTTGCCTTTAGTTTGTATCTGCTAACTGTAACTCTGTGGCCTCAGGAAGACTAATAGAAATTATTTTGCAACAGTTGAAAGTAGTCCAAGTACTACAGCAAAGCCTACAGACCTTTCAAGGCTGACTTCAAGGTCAGCTGATGATGACACAGAGGGGAACAGACAGCTGAGACATCTGTCCTTACCAGGAATTGCCAGCATCAAAGGTATGTCCTTTCTAGGCTGACCTTTTCTTTTCCTGAATATTTCATGTAAATGTTTAGGAGATAATAAGTGTAACTGGAATTATGGTAGGGTGTCTGGGCATTCCAGGAGAAGGGAGGTGAATTTTAAAAGCCTGAAGACTATGGACTTGAAAAAAACCCAACAACACAACAAACAAACAACCCCCCCCCACACAAACAAAACAAAAACAAACAGCCAAACCAAAACAAAAAAACCCTCACACACAAAGAAAAACAAACCAAAAAAATCCCAGACAAATGGAAAAGCAAACAAAAAACCCAACCAACCAAAAAAACCCACTAAAAATAGAAAAGAAAGTGGGATTTAAACAGGAGTGTGGATTATAAGTGAATTATAACTTGTTTTGAGTGCCAAAGTAGTCTACCAGGTGCCCCAGGAATAGGAAGAGAAGTCAAAGGTGGAATTAGGGTGCTGAAGGAAAATGAAGTAGGTGTGAGTGTGCATGTTGGGGGGCTCTTTTCTTCTCTTTTTGAGAGCACTGGTGAAATGAATGGTTTCTGGATCTTGCTGTAGTCCCTTCAGCTACTGAAAGGGCGATGCTTTGCATCAGGAAATGAATTCACCCTTTTCCCTTGCTATCATCTGTGCTGTTGGTATAGCAACAGTCCCTCTGAGCTCGCTTTGGTGGAGGGTAACTGCATCTGTATGCAGCTAGTGGTGGTTGAATGGGCTGTTAGTCGTGACCAGAAAGGGAGATTACTTTTATTTTCAGTTTGAATGTAATTTAATCCAGAAATATTGGTGCATTACGTTGTTTTTTTTTTCCTCTGAAACTGTTACAGACAACTTGCAACAACACAGAAAGCAAAGTACATACTTGAGGATGCTTTATTTAATTACTAGGTAGTAAGACACAGTGCAAATAAACCTGGGAGAGCAGCTTAGAGGATATTCCTGTGTACTTAAAGGAGCTGCTTTTCAATCCTTGTTCTCATTGCAGATCTTCAGAATTTATTTGAAAAAGCAACTGCAGATGCTGATGGAAAACTATCCTATGAAGAACTTCAAAGGCTGTTTGGCTCTACAGCCCAAGAGTCCCAGAGCTTTAAAGAGTTTGACACAGATGGAGATGAGAAATACTCACTGCAAGAACTGAGATTAGCATTAGGTGTCTAGGATATGTGTTTAGAAATGTGATATTGATGGATGCTGCTGTAGCTGAAGGAGACTACGGGACATGAAAAGCTGTCTGCACTTTCCCAGTGTGTTACTGATCTTTGGCGCTAAATTACTGTCCACATTTGCCACCTCTCTTCTTCATTTGCATTTATTGAAATGACAAAATTATCTATCAATAGGACATAATATTGGGACTGTGTTAAAATCTGGGAAATTCCCAAACTTGGAAGCATTTTCCTCTCATTCTTTCCAAGGGAGTTCTTGTTTTTAATTTACAATGTGTACATACTAAGATAAAACTATTATTTTATATTTCACTGAAATTTGCCTTAAATTAGAGAGCTGCACTTTATGTAGAGCAGAAGGAAATCTGTCTTGTCAAGATGGGCTGCTTCTGCTTGTAAATATATGAGGTAGAGTAAACTATGCTTATTTAAGGGGAAGTTTGTGTCGGGGGCTGTGTTGGTAGCAAGCTGTTCATAAGGAGAGACCAAGCCTAAAGGAGGTGGTTAAAAGCTTCAGCTAAGTGTCTGATTTTGACAGTATATCCATGACTGAGTTTGGACTCCGAGGAAAGCAGTAGTGGTAAATCACACCCATCTGTAGCAAGATTTCTTAGAGGGAAGAGATGAAAGTGGGTTTATATCATGAGCCTCCAGGAGCAATTACCTGCCAGGTGCTCAGGTTTTCACTTCAGCATTCTTGTAGCTTTGCTGTGTCACGTCCCAGTTACATTTTGTGAGATGAACCTAAAATCTGAAAGTATTGCATAACTTTAACAGATGCTTTAGAAGTCAAAGTCTACAGTGCAACCTGCTGAGTGCCACCTGCATAGTTCATGCCTCAGGAACCGTCAGTGGTGTGCTGATGGGATCCCTGACTGCTCACCGGAGATCTTTCGAGCTGGGCTGCTGATGCTGCCAGTTCCTTCCATCCCCAGTTGTTTGGGTCACTCTGAAGCATCCCAGGTAAAGCTCGGGGTGTGTTACTAGGTGTGTGAGCAGGTGAGGAGGGCCCAGAGTGGACGTGGGTTGTTTCCTGGCTGATGTGAATGTGATCGCTTCTTGGCACCTTTACCTTTTGTGTTCTCGCCAACAGAAAGATCTAAAAAGCAGGGAAGGAGGTGCAATTGGTGTTCTCTGCAGACACGTGGCTTCTAAGGGAGGCTTCCTTACTAGAGAGGAACTTTGGGGTTTGTTTATACCAGTGGATCTAAACACAGAGTGTGTTTATAACCTTCTGGAACAGAGGCAGTGACTTTTGCAGAAGGGATTGCCTTGTAGACCAAATCGGGGCCGAGTCAGGTGGTTTTACTCACAAATATCACTGATCTTGTTGGGAGGTTTTTTGCATGATTAGCGAGCTGAAGTTGCCCACCTCTCTGAAACATCAGCTGATGTGGAAGTCAGTTCATAATTGCTGACATATATAACTTGAGAGTGGATGTTTTCTAACCGTTGTATTCTGGACGGAGTGACGGATCAGTGAAGGAGTGTGTGAAATAGAGCACTGTTAGCCATGGCGTAGGCTTCTTTCACTGTTGCTCTGCTATCCTATTTGGCTAATGCAGACATGACCTGATAAGGAAATGCTTTTGGTGTGATGTTTGAACATAGTATTTCAAAACAAAACCAACCAACCTTGGCTTTTGAGAGAACAAGAAGCCAACTCTCGCTTCTTGCCGCTTCCCACACCTTTTTATACACTACTGTATAATTCCTTAACCAAATACAAGAGGAAAAAAAAAAAAGAGAGCAATAAAATGTAACCATTCTGGTATTTTATTTGTACATACTGTATCATAGCCATATGCCAGAGTTTGCAAAATATTTTTGGAAGTTTGATTTGTATGGAATTTAACTTACCTTAAAATTTAAGGGATCATTGGATCGCCACGTGAATCTGTGTTTCGTTTTTGTTGCAGTCTGCTTTCCTTTTAGGAGGCTCTTCCACAGCCGTAGTCAAACTGTCAGCTAGAGACAAGCTTGTGCTGCTCCAGCCACCCGTGTCCTCTGCACGTGTCCCAAATAGCTGAGCTGGTCAGTAATTGGCAGCAGGGCTCGTCTGTCCGCCGGTGCTGCTTAATTTGCACGTTGGTTGCTAATTGCTGTAGTCGCTGCTGTTGTACGATGGCCTTGTGCTATCAATTTAATGCAAAATACGGCGAGAATTCCGGGCTAACACCTTTGCTGAGAGAGCTAGGACGAGACGTTTGCCCTTTTAGCTCCCGGGCTCCCAA
>JANHFX010020153.1:0-35368 GCA_027560015.1 Chloroceryle amazona
CTGCTCTGGGTGCAGATGGCCCTGCTCCCTGCAGGGGGTTGGACTGGATGAGCTTTCAGGGTCCCTTCCTGCCCAACCCAGTCTGGGATTCACTGAGTTTATTTTACTGAAAATAGTAATGAAGTATTAGTTGCAATTGGTGTGAGATAAGTGCTCTGTAATTTTTTTCTGTACGCCCAAGTAAGTTATGGAATTATACTCCTCGACACAGAGGGATTATTTTTGTTTTATCTAAACATGAGGTTTACAGCCCTGCCTCTATCAGAAATGAAGTAAAACTGCAAGAGGTTAAAACGAAAGGGGATCTGCAAGTTAAGAAAAAGCTCAGCGTAAACTCCTGTGATCAGATGATCTGTCACTGTGAGATATGCGCACGGATACACACAGGGATTCCTGTCCTCGGGATTTACATTGCTTCAGGGAAACCCCTACCCCTCTCTCCTCCTGCTTTTTGAGGAACTTGTTTTATGTGAGGACCCTTTCCCTCCCCTGAGCTCCCACGAGAGTTTCCAGAGCAGTGGACCAGCATCTGCAATTCTGTGGGCTTCCTCCCCTCCCTCCTGCCCGCCTGGGACTTCCACGTTTTCTTCTAGAAAGCCAGTTTTATTAAAGGAATCTGGCTTAGAGTCCAGAGTGTATCAAATCGTGCTGGCAAAGCTGGCCGTGCTAATACAGGAGTGTTGGGGGATGACACAGGTCACTGTCAGCCCCGTGCTCAGCACAGGGGGAGGAAGGCAAAGGGCTCCCCTCAGCTCACCCTACCAAGCCTGTAAAAACATCTGGTCTTTACTGATTTGAAAGGGAAACCTTTTTCTTTTACATAAGAATACAAATTGGGAAACATATTTCTTTACAAGCCCTTGAAAATGAGTGTCACCCACCACATGCATTCGGTCCCTGAACTGAGCTAAATTGAAGCCAGACATATATTTCCCTTTGATGACTCCATCAAGGTATGTTGTAACTCCTCTCCCCAGTCCTTTAAGATACATGTGTAGATAAGAGAGCAGCCTCAAACCCATGCAAAGTAACAGCAGCCAAAGAAGTGGCTTTAAAAAGAAAAGAATCAGGCTTTGTAGCTCTTCCTCCCTGCAAATAATTTCCTTTCCAGGTTATAAATTTCATTTCCAAAAAAAAAAAAGAAATTCTCTGTAAGAGGCAGAGGAGACAGGGAGGTAAACAGAGTGTGAGTAACCCTCTGTATTCCGACAGCGGAGAAATCTCACCCAAACCTTCCAGGCATCTCCGAGATGGTTGTGTAAAGCACCTCTGGTTTGCCCGCTCACGCGCGCAGGGGTGCACGGCAGCTTGTGCTCCGCGGAGAGTTCGGGTAGCGTGGGATTGCTGTAACGTGGCTGCTGTTAATGAGGTTGCTTGAGAAATGCTCCTTTTTCTCCCTACTCTGACCGAGCATCAAAACCGCCTGCCGGCTTATCTGTATCTGGCACATACTGTCAGGTCTAACAGCCAAAAACTGTTCTGAATTATACTTTGAGAGGCTGGACCTGGTGAAAGTATCCCAGATACCTTCTCTGAGGCCCAGCTTCACCTGGCTCTTGCCATTGCTCCCAAAGACATCATCATTTCTTCAGGGAGAGAGAGGGGGAGAAGCGGCTGTAATGGCCCCTTGTGAGATCAGGCAGAGCGGGTGAATCGGGAGCAGATGCGCTTCCTCGCCGCTTCCCATCTCCATAGCGACTGGTGGCTCTGCTGCCCCTGCAGATTGGGCTGCCGGGTCTTCCAGCCACGGGCAGCGAAGCCCGACGCCCGCATTGTCTCCTGGAGGGGTATCTGGAAGAGCAGAATTTAAGTATAAAAAGAGAACTTTGCCAAGTGCTTAGCATTGCCTCCTCTGGCTTCCAAATTCTTCCTGTTGCTTTTCAGGTTCCTAAGAAAATTTCTCATGAGAAACATCGGTATTTGCTGCCAGGGTACCCACAGCTCTCGATGATGCTTTTGTCAACTATTTTTTGCTTCAAAGGATGCAGTGTTGTGAGAGGCTGGTGCGTGCTACCCAGTATCGTGATTCCTGTCGCTAATGGGGAAGGCAGGGAATCATCAGAGGGGACCGTGGGATGTTATTTTAAACATAAAGCTTTACTCTCAAATTCATGGAATAGTTTGTCTGTGAATGGATGTGGTTTTTTCAGCAGTTCAGATGAGCAGATAAAGACAGCAATTTTTTTTTAATGAAGTGAAATATAGGAGAGAACATACTCATTGATTATTGTTAGGAAAAGAAGTTGTTATTAAACTGCAGTAGATAAACATCAGCATGCAAAGTTCTTTTGTTAATAAGAATAAATTGATAGATTTATAGACTTGAAGTTCTGGCGAGATCATCTGATTGTCTCATCAGACCTATAAATCAAAGCTGTTAAATCTCATGGCATTACCTCTGAGCTGAATAGAGCTAGACAAAACATGTTGGTAAAGCAGTACGTGATGCAACGCAAGATGCAATTCAGCTTGACAGAAGCTTTATAGCTTTGGGTCAAATCTACCTCCCTTAGATTTTAAAAGTAGAGAGAACAGTTAAAATGGAAGTGTCATTTCCCCCAGACCCGGCTAAGGGTACTGTATGTGGGGTTCTCAGTGAAAATGGCCTGTCCATTTTCTTCTAGACTCAGGAAAAATCATAGCCCTCCGAAAAGCACCCAGTTTTGACAGGAGGCTTTCAAACAAGAGAAGCTTCTAAAACTTCTCTTCTTTCAGAGTTGTGAAAACCCAAAGTGCATCTTTCCTTGTCCAGCTTCAGCATTCAGCCTTTGTCACACCCCCTTGGCCATTGAAGGGTCCTCTGTTACCCTCATAAATGTATTTATGCACTATAGTCAAGTGACTCTCAGTTGTCTTTTTAATGGACTAAATCTGCTGAGGATTTAAGTCTCTCCTGGTATGCTCTTGAGCAAGTCTGTGACTCTGCTTTTAAGAGCTCCAGTTTTTCCAATGGATCTACCTTTCTAATGAATTCATCTTTGCTCTGGAGGAAAATGAAGTCGTCGCCTGCTTTTCCTACATTTTTACATCCATGGCATATTAGCCCTTTGGCCACAGCATTGCAGGGGAAGCTGGTGTTCTACTGCTTGTCTGCTCTGACCCTAAATCACTTCAGAAAAGTTGCTTCTGGTCTCATCCAGCAGTTGAGGTCACTCTGAGCGCGCGTTCCATCTTCATCAGTACGCGCTAACGCTGGTGTGATGCGCAGATTTTACCCTCGGTACTGGGTATCTGCAAATCATTGACACCGTAACTGGATTTAGGCTGCGTGGTAATGTAGCCAGAAGCCTGCCCATTCAGCAAAGGTGTTTCTATCACTCAGTGGTTGAGATTTCCACTTTCAGAACAAGAAAGTTACATACTTTGATTTCTTTACACCTGTATATTTGATGCCCATACAGCTGCTGCTTCTGCATCCTATTCCCCATCCCTCTTTGAGATGTGTTCCCCATCCCACGCGCTCCGATGCATTACCCACGCTATCCTCAGGATCTTGTCTCCTCCACAGACTCCTCATCCCAGCTCTGTTTTCAACACAGATTCTCTTCCTTTTTCCTCTTGGTGGTTTTTGAGATACCTTCCCTGACCTGCAGTTGAAGGTACAACATGGAAATAGCATCACTGGGGTGGAAGACAAAGTCGTGCACAGGTCTCACATCTCACCTATAAAGACTTCCCCACAGCGCCCGCATTGGGCAATTTCTGTTGTAGTGATTCCAGGGAGGAAGAATGACTGTCTGACAGCAGTGCCACGGCCTTTATTAGGGGCTTAGCTCATGAGGCTTCGCTATCTCCTCTCGCAGCTGCTGGAAGCAGCCATCACTTTGGAGGTGCAGTGAATATCAGGGCAATGTCCTCTTTCCGGGGGGGGTGGGGGGAACAACTGCGTGTGCGTGAAACCTCGTGGAACTGAAGTGAACAAAGTAATTCATGAGTCAAATAGATGAAACTCTTCTTACCGTGAAGTGGTCTCAAAAACATCAGGTCCTGGTTCTTTAAATCACACGCCCAAAATATTTCTCTCCATGAATTGATGGCAGCGATGTGCCCTTGTCCTCAGAAACATGCTGTAAAAATAAATTCGTTTTGTTCACAAAGCCCTGAGATACAGCTCTGTGGGCAGAGCCACGAAAAAAGTTCATGGGGAATTTAATAACTCTGTCTTCAGAGCAGGATATGAATTGTGTATAGTAAATAAGGCCTGTGGGCACAAATACTGCGAAGCTGCTCATTCCTTGAACTCTGCCCATCCTGTGCACTGAAGGAGAAGAGAGGAATGGAGAAAAAAGCAGATTTTACTTATTTTATATTTGCTTTTCTTTAGACAATTTTACTTTTGATAGCTCTCAGCTCCTGGGAGCTTGCCTTGCCAGCTCCGTGTGGATTTCTAAGATCTATTTAACGTGCAATTAAGAGCGTTCTTCAAATCGGCAGGAGGAGGAAGAGGTTTGCATTGCATGGAGCTCCCAAATTGCTCCTGGCTACATCCCTGTTTTGATTCAGATCAGGTTCTAGGCAGCTGAAAAGGGTCCATAAATATAACCTGCTCCTCAGAGGGGGCCTTTTCACCGCTCCCCCGTCCTGATGTCAGCGAGCCTCAGTAAGAAAACCTGTGCTGATAAGAAAACCTTACTGTATTTTTTGGCACTGAAAGCAGATGCAGTTCCTCATAGAACTGGCTGCTTAAATTAAGATTTTTGAACAATGCTTTTTTTATTATTATTCCACACCTTTTTTTTTATTTTAGTATTTTAAATTATTCACTCCAAAGTCTAACATGATTTTGCTGGGAGCATCCTCTTGTCTCTGTGGTAGAGACCGTTGTCCTGAAAACAGTGCTGCCAGTGGTGCAGCCTCACCTGTGACATCGAGGAGCTGGCGTTCCTAAAACACGGCAAAGAAACACAACCAAGGTGCCAAATGAATCCGTCAAAAATATAACTGTAGCAGGTGAGATGTTATCTCCTGTCACTCTTTTCTACTTTCTATTAAGATAGGAGAATGCAAAGAATTCTGTAGCCATAAAATCGATGGTACTGATAAGTGAGCTCGAGTATGGTTTGCATTCACTGCTCTTGCTCACTTTCCATCTTTTTTTTTGAAGAGTCAAAGCTGTAGATCTCCTTGTTCCCCAAGAGGGCAGAGAGAATCCCTCTGCAGAAATAACTGCCTGGTAGATGGGGTGAGCTGCTGCTGCCGGCCACCAGGGCAGCCAGAAGGGCTGGGGCTCAGTCCTGCCTGGGCTGGGGCAGAACCACACAACAATCAGTCAGGTTTGACCGGTTCCCCTTTGAAAAGACAGCCTCCAGTACAAGTTCTAGTCTGGGGAGCTCAAGTGGAGGGTTGCAGCCTGGCTTCCCCGAAGCAGCCGTGTCAAGTCGTGCATCGTCACGCACGCACCTCTCCGCTGATGGTGGAGAACTGTCAAACCTCAGCCCCTGCTTATTATACCCTGAGCCTTCTAAAGCCCAAGAATATCTCCCTCCAGAAATCCCCTTTTCCCACTTAGCCATTTCAGGCATCTTCAGAAAGCACCATCTGTAGGACAGATGTTAAGTGAAAGATCAAGTGGTAGACTTAATGCTGAGTTTCACTTTTATGTTTAGACTTGTATGACCAGGTCTCGTTCTCTAGTGGATTTATATGATTCTTAAATAAAACGTAGGAGAGAAATGCTCTCGGGCCCTCCGACGTAGCAAGACGAGTGCACGGCTGTAATTAATGCCCTCATCTTCCCCTCTCTGCGTTTTCAGTGCCCGAGTCCCCGCAGAGTTTGCAGATTGGTTCAATTGCAAAGTTAGATTCCCACTGTGGTGGCAGTTTTCAAACCACCAGCCCTTTCTGCCGGTCCTGCCAGCCAAGGGACAATGGGTGCTCATTAAAACCCTGCTTAAAAGGTTCCCCGGCTCTTCAGGACGGGAGGCTCTCGGGGGGCAGGCGGGCGAAGGATGCCTTGTTCTCTCGGTGCCTATGTGAGCACTTGGAGAGCGAGGCGGGGCGAGGAAACGCTACAAAAGCCTGGCGTGTATAGGAAAGGGCTGGACTGCACCCCGATGGGGTTACTTAAGGGACTGGACTGAAGAGGGCCCAGCTGTATTTTCTTGCCACAATTTGAGGTATATTTCGAAATGAGCGCAAGAAGCAATAGACTTTTCTTTATTTCTGCTAATGAGATGAATATTTTAAACCACTGGTTTTGCTAATCACTTGGGCTGCTTGTGCCAAGACATATATATGGAATAAAACTACAGAATTCCAATTTATTTATTCCAGTTATGGGATAAAATTCTGCGTCAAGGCTTTGTTGCTTGCGGCATTATTTTTTTTATATTTTTTTTTAAACGGGAAAGATCCCATCAGACATTTCTCTTGCTCAGTGGTATAACTGGCTTCTAAGAAGTATGCAGCCATCTGCTGTTTTTGAGGAGGAAAAATGAGAAATGAGCTCCACCTTAGAGTTTTCTTTGTAAATGTATATAAAATTGCTCGGTACCAGAATATGGCAGATAAAGAATCAGCTTCATTATGTCAAGCAAATTCAATATGCTTTGGTTTCCAGCAAGTGCAAAGAACAGAGGACCCAGCGTTGCAGATAAACTCATCAATAAGCCACGCAGGTTTTTGTTTGATGTCATTTGTAACTGACAACTTGATCAATCTTACACTGAATGGTCCCTTAGAAATAGGAGAGTAATAGGAGCAGAATCTGTCTCACGTCTTTTGTTGAACAGCAGCTCGCTCGGTGGCATTCACAGACCTGTCCTAACCCTCTTCAGCTGTTTTTTTCTTGTATAAAACTATCTCACCCATTGAGATCGCAGAAAATATTTCATGGGACAAATTGCATGTCATTGATAGTGAATGGTCAAAATGAACAGTTCGCAGATAGCCTCAAAGTTTGACAGGTATTATTCAAAACTCCTTTTTTTTCCCCCCAGTCTCTGTGAAGAATGAGTGTTTGTGCAGCAATCGGGAGTGCCTTGCAGAGAAGTCACCCACCAAAAAAAAAAAAAAGACTATTAATTCATCTTTTCTTCCCATCCCCAAGCACTGTCTCAGAGGTTCGCTGCGTAGTCATTTTCACTGAAGGCCTGATAAGATACTTCTCATGTCTATCTTTACAGCCCTATGCTGTAATCATTAGCACTGCTTGACAGAGCTACTTGCCTGCTGAAGATGGCTCGAAAGACTCAAGATGTCCAGGATCAGGGCAGTGGCCTTTGTTGTGAGCCACATGCACGGAGGAAAAAGGCAGCGCAGCTCAACCTCTGACTCTTACTCTGTCACTCAGGGGCTGTTCACACTGTGCCCCTGCTGCGGGGAGAAGACAACTGCTGCTTTTCTCCCCCCACCCCCTTTTTTTTCCTTTTTTTTTCAATTGTTTGAGCTCTTTGTGGAAGTGAGGAGAGGAGTGAGGCTGTTTGGGACAGACCTGCCTCTGCTCCCGCCCTTTCCTTCCCTGCTCACCCAGCTGGGCAGGTGGAAAGCGCAAGCTGCTAGAGCGGAGGGGATGGTGCCTGGCCCCCCATGTGTCCATCCCCCTGCCCCCTCCCCATGGGCACAGCTCAATCCATATGGCTGCAAAAGCAAAGTGCTTCTGAGAAAGCATGGGGCCCAAGCCCAGACACACGTGTTGGGTCGTGGGCTGGCAGGAGCTTGGCTGGTGCACCACTGGGATCTGATCAGTGCTCATCGATGTCTAAAGGGGGTGTCAAAAGGGTGGGGCCAGGCTCTTGTCAGTGGTGCTCAGTGACAGGACAAGGCACCAACTGGAAGATGGGGAGTTCCACCTAAACTTAAGGAGAAACTTCTCTGCTGTGAGGGTGTCAGAGCCCTCAACAGTAGGAACTGAAATAATCAAACCCTAAGGGCTGTTGCTGGATCCCTATTAGCCGAGAGTGAACAGGGTTTGGGCTGCTCACAGGAGAAAGCCATGACTTCAGTTGCTGTGGATACAGGCAAGAATCCAAGGAAGATGAACAGAACCCTGCTGGTGGATAGTCCCTGGCAAGGTGCTCTAACAGGAGACTCCTCCCTCTTCTCTCACCACCACCGGGTCTCACGCAGCTTCCTGCTTTGGCCGCTAAACCTTGGGAAGGTGCTGGTGTCAGCTGGCCAGCATCACAGGAGCTTGCTGTAAGGGAGATCTGCAGCTCAGCACCGGGTGCCTTCTGATCCCATTGTCTCGCCTGCTCCTGTTCACATCTGCTGCTGCCCCTGCCACCTTGGGAGAGGCGATGCCATCTCAGGGCTTCATTTCTCATCAGAGAAATGGATCTGAGTGTTGTATCTTGCCTCAGCCCGTCTAGCTCTGTTTTCCTAAAGGATCATGCCATCTGTTCCTCAGCTGGATGCTAGCTAGCCAGGAGCAGATAAGAAGACTTTTCTCTGGAACACTCTACTGATTGCTCCTGGGAAACTAAGTCAGGGATTCCTGTGATGTCCAATGTAAACCTGGAACAAACTTTTGGTCAGAGTGAGGTAGGGAAGGAGAAGCAGAGGGGAAAAGTAATTCTGATTTCAAGGACAGTGTATATGTGAGAGAACTTCATATCTGGGAGCAGGTGACTAAGCTGATGGCCCAGGAAGCTGCTCTCAGACAGCTGCAGTGCATGGAATTGTTTGGTGAAGGAAGGTGAACCAATGTCAGCCTTGGGTAAACCCATCATGATATACAGAGGACGCTTGAACTTTGCTGATGACCGGCAGAATATTTTATTAAGATGCTGCACAGGGGCTTTAAAACATCGAATTCTCACCTTTTTGTGGCATTCTCCAATGAACAATCCTGTGCCTCTGATAAGTAAATCTCTGTTTGCTTAAGTAGGCTCGAGGTCAGTCACCAAATTCTTTTCAAACACCAAATTTATACAGCTGCTGAGCTTCGGTCTCGAGTGAAGTGGCGGGTGCCATGATTAACATAATTATATGCCAATCAATGTCTTGTTATCCCCTGCTCTATCTGTTATGACCGAGCTCTACCACCGCCCGGGAGCCTGGCAGGGGGGGTCGTGTCCAAGCTCGCATGGGAGACTTTGTGCTGTGCAGAACCGAGCCGGTCAGGGAGCCTGTGGGATCTTTCTCTCTGTTCTCAGGGAAGGAGTTGGAAAAAAAGTAGTATTTCTTCAGGGTCTATATACCAATGGGAAAGTATTTATCACCTTTTCACTCTGTTATTAATATTTACCCGTTGCCATGGGAGTATTCATGATTCTCAGCCACCAGTGTTTTGGTGGGTGGTGGTGATGTGCTGTGATGGGTGTTTGTCCGTGTTTCTGGTAGCCTTGGGAAGCCTCTGCCTGAGCATTTTTAAGAACTCGAGAGCAATTTTAATTTGTTCTACAATTCTTCAGTAGTGAAGAAATGAGCTTTGGCTCTGGGGCAAAACGTGACACTGTTCTGCGGTTTTAAATGTGTTTCTCAAAGTGTATGTGGATGAAACTTCCAGCAAGGAGTGACAGTACGTGGGTGGATGTTGATCAAATAGGTGAATAATTGTAATAAATTTACACTTACCACATCAATTGTAAGCATCCTTTCAGTGTGTTGCAAAGACGTGTTTTCAGAAACTGTGCCCCTTCATTTAAATGTGATTTGAATATGGTTAAGTGGATTCTGCTGGGTTTGGTAACAAAATGCAGGTGATACGCACAGAGAAGATGTACTGAAGTCGTGCAGCTTGCTGACGGTGGAGGTTTCACACACCCACCCATGCCTTGTCCTGAATTTTATTGTTTCCTGCTCTGGGAAGTCTCAGAAAACGTAGTGGAGTGTTTTGATAATCCAAGTGCATTTATACAGGCGTCTGTCTCATCACTACACAATGTCTGTAGAGCTTTGCCTGGTGGAAGTTTGCTCAAAAGTGTAAGTTTTTACTAAAAGATCAAAACCTGCTGCCAAAAACTGGTAGCAAGTGCTCAGTCTGGGGGGAACAAAAAAGAAAATCTAACCAAAGAAATAACAAAAAGCTGTTTTCTGTTCCCTGCTAGCACCGAGGACCTCAGCGCCGCACACACAGCATCTAAATAAACTGCTGTGATCAGCACCTGAGAGCTTAGAAATGTCTGAACCGTCTGGTGACAATTCACAACGCCCTTCCTTCCGCGAGTCCGGGTGTTTCTGTTGCTGTAGTTTTGTCGCTCGGGGGCCGTGTGCTGCGGGAAGCCGGCTCTGGAGACGGCGGATGCTGGGCTCGTTTCACCTCGGCCCGAACTCTATGGATTCGAGTGCAGCGAGGGGCCAAATTCCCCCGAAGCTGTTTGTGGAGAGCAGATGGAAATTCCGCAGAGGTCTCTGGACCTCGTTCAGAACTGACCTGGATGATTGTTACTCATCAGGTGTAACCAGTCAGTGAAAGGCTTTTAAGTGTTTTCAAGCTGTCCCCCAATTTATTGCACAGTTTGGATGCAGGGAAAAAAAAAAAAGAATAATTAAAGTTCCAGCTGATGGGAAGGAACAGTAAAGAGAACAGAGAAGGTCCTGTTCACCTCCCACCCTCCTCTTTGCTGCTCTTCTCCCCTCCCAGGCCGTTCCCCACCCTTCACAAATCCCTCCCATCGATAATTCCTACACCATCTAAAATGCTTTCGAGTCCTGCGTCGGTTCTGGTGTCAAGAGATGAGCCCCATCGATTTCTGCCAGGGATGAATTTTGTCCCCACGGCTGCTGCGCCCGCAGGGACGGCGGAAGAGGTGTCACCGCCTTCTTGCTCGCTCGCGCTCGGCTTCTCGTTTATATCCTGATTTATGGCACTGCCAGGCCTGTGCTGCTGCACAGACCCGGTCCTGCCCGAGGCTGGGTGGTGCAGAGGCCAGGCAGCAGATGCACCCCCCATCCCTGGAAGGTACCGGCTCAGGTTCCAGTTGAGTCATTAAACTCAACCCAAGCTTCTCCGTGAGCGATGCCGCTGTGGAACTGAGGCTGGACTCCTCCCGGTTCCCAGGGCTACGAAAGCTCCCGAGCCAAGGAGTGAAGCCAGGGGGGGAGACGGGACTCTGTGTCCTGGCCTCAGGTCACGGCAGGTTGATGGACAAGAAGTCCTACTTCTGCCTCAGCTTGAGCTGCCCTCTCTTTTCTGGGACTGGCAGCCTGGCACCTTCCACGGCGCGCTGTTTTCACAAGAAAGCATCCAGCTCGGGCCGGTTGGACGCTGTAGGTATTTCCTGCTGGTTTTAGGGATTTTTTTACAGTTAATAGGACTTTGGTCTGAGAAGGGATTACAGGATTTTGACCCCTCTGGGATCTTTGTCCTAGATTTCAGCCTTGGCAGGTGGAGTGCTCTGTAACCAGTTGACATTTTAGTGGCTACTTTGTGAGTCAAATATCTGGGTTTGTTTTCCTTTTTGGTTTGGATGGGTTTATACGGGTTTCTGAAGTATTTGGGAAAAGTTGCATGAGCTTTGTGGTGCCACTGCACCTTCCTTGAGCCAAAGAAGTTGCTTTCCTCATTGAGAAATCTCACTTCAAAAGAAGTTGTGATGTTTTTTAAATTATTGTTTCAGATGGCTTCTATTTCCAAATGTCTGCATCACTCAGAAAATCTGAGTTTTATCCTGGTTTGTGGTATTTCTGATTTATTTTTCCTATTTAGAGGGCTCTTTTATTTTATTTTTTTTTTTCTACATGTGTCCACTCTCTTCACACACACAAAAATTTGGAGTGACCTCTGGCTTTATTTCAGCTTGAGGAAAGAAAATAAGAATGTAAAAAGACTCTGGATCTCTGCCATTACAATGAAAAACATCTGTTGAAGCCTTTGCAAGGATAAATTTATCTTACCACGGGCATGATTATTAATTAAAATTCAGCTTCTTTTTACTAGTAAGCTATTTCAGCTCCCTCATCTGTGAAGGGACAGGTAGAAGCCTGTTGCACTTTGGCGCTGCTGTAAAGCAGAGGTGACCAGGTTTTGTTCTGCACGCTCCCCAGCGGTGGTCTGGAGAGCTGGGTGATCACACAATGCTGGCTCCTTCGCCCTCCTTCTCACTGCTAAATTACATAAAATAGTTTCCTACTGTTGTGTTTCCATGTAAGCAACCAAACAGAGCGCTGCGGAGGGGTGGAGGAGTCCCAGGTCGCAGGACCGGCTTCCAGGGCTGTGGCTGTGAGAGGCGGTTGTGAGGGAAATCTCTAAAGCTCCCGTATTTGCACCTTCCCAGACCTGTCATGTCCGGGGAACGCGATGTCCCCAGCGCTGTGGGGCCACCGGGTTCCTCTGGCCAAGGTCAGCTGTGACAGTCCCCCCGGGATGCCCACCCGCTTCGAGACCCGAGTCAGAGCCGGGCCGTGCCCTTGCCCGAACCATAACGGCAGAGCTGGAAGGGTGCCAGGCCCCCGGGGACTCCCCCGTGCTCTGTCCCCACAGAGGGGTTTTGGGGAAGGAAGGGAAGTGCTCTTTCTTTCTCCCAACAGATCCCATCACGCAGCTCGCTTCCATTTTTGCAGAGTGCACTGATGCAGCTCCTCCCTCTGATTCATTTTCTGGGGCTGCTGGAGGTTTACCAAGGAAAGCGAGCTGTGAATGAGTGCTCTGTGCAGCTCGCCTACAAAAGTGTCTTCTACAGAAAATCCCAGTTCGTGCCTCCATGTTGTGGGCTTTTTTAATCCTCCAAGCCCGTATCTGATGTAAGGAGGTAAATCCCTTTCCAGGGCACGGTAAAGGCAGCCGGGGTGTCACGCTGCCTTGCGTGGTGAGCTGATGGATCTGCTCGTGGGCTTTCTGAGCCAGGCTGCATAGAAACTGAAATGTTGCCTGTTTTCATTGGAGGGAAGTCACATTTAAGCACAGGTAGTGCAGATGATAAACCTGCAGCACCAGCGAGCGGGAAAACGCGCGGGACCGGTCTGGGTGCCCGTTCAAATACAGCTTTTTTAAATGCACCTGATTTGAAGCTGCCTTTTAGTATTCCCCTTAGCAGGTTAATGAGAACCAGTTATAGTTGGGTGGTTGTGTTTTGTGTCGTTTGTTTTTTCCTGCACTCAGAATTCAGCAGGCTGCCCAGCTGACATCCATATCGATTTAGGCAGAAAAATCCAGTGAAGGCCTTCACTGTAAGTAAACACAGGACATCTCCATGACCTCCAAAACCAGCACATCATTTACACAGCCTGCCGAGACCGTCGGAAGCAGAAGCTATCGGTGTTTTCTGGAGACCTTTTAGCACAAAGGCTGTATTGTGAATTGAAGAGCTCAAGCTGCTGACTGCAAGGGCTCTGGTGTTACTGGGGAGAGGTACCCACCAGTGTCCATTCTCACGTTGACATCTGCAGCCATCGAAGCGGCCCCTGCTCCCGACGGCGGGGAGCAGCCCATCAGGGACCTGTTACGGGGTCCTCTTTCAGCTGCAGTCCTGCTGAAGTGCCAGGTGCAGAAGACGGGCTCAAAAAGAGCCTATAGAAGAGGGTAATGGTCACCTCGATGACAAACTGGTAATTGCCCACTCCCTGTTTCCTGGGTATTGAGCCGACGGGCTGTTTCAGCAATTATTGTCCTCTATTTCTGTTAGAGGTCTGCCCGATCCTGGGGGCCGTTTCCCGCTTTTATAGCTCTAGCCGGCTATTGAAGAGTGAGGCAGAGCATCAGCTCGGGTGGGGATGAGTGATGTAATCGCAGGCTTAGCTCTGGAAGGAACCCACCCTGCAGTTTACATCAGCTGTTAGGTGACCTGCAGTCCTCCCCTCTCCCCCCTCCCCGTGCCAAGAGCCGGTTCCGTGCTTTTACCAGTCCTTTTTCCGTAGGGTTCTGCCGAGCCCTTGTTAGCTCAGCTACTGCTCCTGCTGGTTTGTCTGGGTTAGCAGACAACTGTTTTGGAAGGTTGTCACAAAGCCTGCAAGCACCTCTTTTTCTTTTCATTGACGATTCTTCAATTTTTTTCCAGCTGAGATACTATGAGGAGTTGACAGCCTTTGTGTGAAGGAATCCAATCGCTGCTTTTTAAAGACAGGCAACTTGCAACCATTCAATTTCTTTAGTTATCACTCTTTTTCTCAAGTAAGAAATCTTTGCTTACATAAGGGTTTCAAGATCAAACACAAGCTGACTATATTTTATTTAGGCTCCAGAATTCTAGATTATGCTTAAAAAAAAACCAACAAACAAAACCAAACTTACAGGGAGCTAAATTCCATGGCAGCATAGACTAGCTAGTAAAGGAGGCTCAAGGAAACAAACCCTCACGTTTCCCTTTCTCTGAGGAGAAGAAAGTGAACTACTTGAAGAGGCCAATTACAGAAGCTGAGATCAATATAGCATTAAAAATCAGGATGCAACGCCAGACGATGGCCGATTACCATATGAATTAGATCTTTGCTAGAAGGAACAACGATCACAACACCTGTTAGAAGCTTTCTGTTGTTATTTTAGTACAGCAAATTTCCTCTTATCGATGAACAAACCCCTAAATAATACTGACCAAAAGAAAAATAAAGTGCTGGCAGATTCCCTGCTGTGGTAAAGGAGCTGAGGGGCAGCGTCACAGGTGAAGTGCCCACTAAAATGTGGCAGGTTGCAGGTGGGGAGATGGAGATGGAAGTGATCAAATGATTTTTTAATAGGCTTCTCTAGAATATGAGGCTTCTCACAGTTACCACAAAGCTGGTGATATTCAAGAGCCCAGAGCAGTTTTCCAGGTAGCTTCAAGAGGGCTTTTGAGTGGCAGGAGCCCCATGCTGCCATGGGAGGCTTTGAGGTAAGGATTAGACTCAGATGGTGAATTAAAATATGATGCCCATCCCAAACAGCAACTGGAATCCAAATGTATTCCCTCCCATATAGAGCAAGCAGAAATAAGAGGCAGGGTCTCTGGGGTTATTGTCTGTGCTGTGGGAAGTGGGAATGCTGAAACCTGGGAATGCACAGAGTCTGTGCTCTGCCCTCCCTCGCAGCCAGTGCGTACCAATGGCTTTATTCCCAACCTCAGAGGCTCGAGGCTAGCAAATCCGGGGCAAGCTAAGTGCCTAATCCTGCATTTTGGTGGTGTTCAGCCACAGACAAAATTTGAATTGTTTGTCCTTTTAGAGGAGCATTATTAAACCCCCCTGGCCGTATCAGAGCGCAGGCGATGGTGAAGCGGGTCCCTTCCCGCTGCAGGCAGCCCCACAGCCATGCTGGCTCTCTTCTCCTGGCCCGGGGGCTCCTGCTCACCCCTTGTGTGTGGCAGAGCTGCTTTTGGAGGGCAGTAGGCGAGCCCAGGAGGAGCCTGCTGTACAGACCCCCCCCTGCCAGGGGACAGTGCCTGACAAAGCCATGTAAATTTTCTCGTGGTCCTTGCACCCGAGCAGAGGGTCCGGGAGCACCATCCCTTCCTCATCCTCACCTCGGAGCTGTAGGAAGGAGTGGGTGCTGCGGTGCTGGGCTGCATGGTGATGCCGTGGCCTGGCTGCTGTGTTGTGCCAGTGCCCTACTGGGAGCACCAGGTCCCATCCATCCTGCTGGGCGTGCTGGAAGCGCAGCCGCTGCCCAGGCTTGGCATTGTCCTGCCCCGGTCCCGGTCCTGGCCGGGCAGTCCAGGGCACCACTCGCACTGAGCGCTGCTGGTGGGAAGGGGGTGAAGCCCCTTGTTGTAGCTACAGCAAGAGCAGAGGGTGATGTTCCACATTGTCTCTCTTTCCTGAACTTCTAAGCCATGCTCAGAACGACAGCCGGCAAAAGGGAGGTGAGGGGGATGCTTCCCATTCCTTCCTCCGTCTAAATATGCAAATATATGAATATGCTTAAGCTGGCCATCGGCTTTGGTACTGGTTTCTCTCCCACTGAGAGGGACTCCATCCTCCCAGCCAGTGTGGTGGTCTCCATGAGTAAGAGAGGTTATTTTGAGGTGAGGTGCTTTACTGTCGGACTGGTGCCAAGAGGAAGAAGCGCTTAGGCAGTTTTAATGGGCAGTGGTTTTACCGATGCTCTCAACTGTGAGTTAACATGTGGGGCATTATGAGCTAAGGCATCCAATTGTATGTACTCACATTTCCGAAAAAGAAAACATTTTAAGGAGTATATCCCCTTAATGTCACTGGAGAAGGCTGTTCTCTTTCCAGTTCACTTCTTCCTGATTTGTGGATATTAAAAATGAAAAGCCAAAACCAGTTCTTAACTTTGCCAGGGAGATCCACATGAATGCACGTCTGTCAGTGCTACCCACTTAGCTGTGGTTCCTCTGCGTGACTTGACAGAGGGTCAGAGCCACTCTGACAGCTCCACAATGGGAGGGAGATGTGGTGACAGGCAGTGCTGGAGAGCCGGAGATGTCAGCGGCACCTCCAAATATCCAGTGGCCTTGAAAACCAGAACTGGGAGCTGCAGAAAGACAGCGAGTGCCTAGTGTAGCAAGGGCAGTCTTGCATGAAATGGGTCCTTTAGACAGGACCAGAGGATACCTGGGGATACTGGGGTGCCCAGGTCTTTGTGCATCCTAGTTACGGACTGTCAGGGTACCCAGAAAGCGCCGAGATCACTTTGCGGCTGACTATCAGACTTTAACCCATCATATTTTTGCAGCTGAGTGTTGCTCAGTGGCAATCTTTCACTCCTCTCACAAGTTCCTTTAGAAAAGATTCCCAAATTAAATTTTCTCCTAGTAAGTATCTTTGGCACGATACATTTTAAGTGGAATAAAATGATTTCATTTATTCCTCTCCTTTCAGAGACGCGTACGTATATCGGAGCTGATCTCCGGTCCCGGTAACAGCAGAGTTACTTCTGGCAGCGACCAAAGGGCCGCTTCCCGGCGTCTCGTTGCGGCGGTGAGTACCATCCCCCTCTCACCAGGGACTTTAAACTTATTTGGCGTCCTGCAGTCGAACCTGCGGCTGTAGTGCAGATGTGGCCTCCGCTGGGCCTGCTCCAAGTCCTGCTCCCACTGCCCTTGCAGCTTCTCCTCGGGGTGGTTTGCTCTGCGGTGCTACCGAAGCAGGGAATGGTCCATTTGCCTGGATGCCTTTTGGGTGGGACGGTGTTGGGCAACCGGGGCAATGCTTCAGAGTCTGTAACATCTCAGCCCTGAAAATGGGTGAGGAGCAGGTGCAGAGGCAGCGGTGGGAAGCAGAAACGCACGGTGGTAGAACAGCATTTTGGGACTGTGACTTTAGTTGTACCATCAATACACGAAAAAGCCACAGCTGAGAGGCAGCTCTTTGGGGCTGGAGCCAAGAGAAGCTTCTAGCACTGTGCTCTGCTGGGGTCAGGGTGGTCCTGGTGATGCTCTCCCCATTCGACAGCCTCACCACGGCCAGCTGCCCCCCGCAGCAGGGGCCAGCATGGCCCTTTGCCCTCTCCTCACCCCACTTGTGGGCCTGTAAAGCAGAAGCTGCTTTATGGAGGTCTCCAGAGAGATAAACATTGTGCACTGGGGGAGGCGTAACTAAGTCCCTGGTACAACTTAAGGAATCTATACATTGGAAGTGGGGTGCTTGCCAAGGCAGAAAAATTTAGCTGCAAGAAAGGGTTAAACTGCAGATCCCCGCAGACATCCCTGGCTCCAGACCTCCTCTGGAAGGCTGCAGGGCTCTGCAAGCACATGTCCATCAGACAAACTACCAGAGGACGGGAAGCCAGCATTTGCAAAAAATATGACCGCCTGACTTCTCTGGGACGTAGGATTCATATGCTCCTCTGTGAGTTTTAAATTAGCTGGAATGTCCAACTGCTTCCTTTCGTGAGAAATGTTTTCTGACAGGAGCGTTGCTGACCCATCGCTCTGCAGCTATAGCTGGATGCTGTTCTGATGTATGGAATAGCCAATGACTCTTCTGTGCTCAGCAATCTGTTAATGAGCAGCAAGATCCTGGGGAAAAAAAAAAAAAAAGGCAAAAAACCCTAACAAAATAATTCCCCCAAACCAAGAACTTAACTCACTTTGAAATTAAATCAGAAACCCCAAATGAATGTTCTGAGTAATGTGTCTGTCTGGCCCAGGCTGGCTGACCGGTGGGTCCAAGCATGCTCCATTGACTCCGTGACAACAAAACCTACTGTAGCTGGAGCACTTAAAATTTAAAGGGTCCAGTATTTCCCAGACGTTTTTTTCCCTCTTTTTCCCCTGAGCCTGGGTCCTTACTAATTAAGGAAGTCCAGCTTTATAGGTGGAGCCATACCAAAAAAGCCCTAATAAAATGTTTAAAGCTCTCTAAAACATTTTAATACCTTATTTCATGTGGCATGTACACAGCTATGATGGTTTGTGAGGTATAAAGTTTTTTATTAGCGCTCCGCTGGGAAGACAGCGTAGCTGGGTCGTTGCCTCGCAGCCCACTTACCGCGCATCACCCCGGCGTTTGACTAGCACACGTGGCAGGTTGAAGTCAGTAAAATAAGTGACTCATAAGCCCATTACACACTTACACAAAGAGAGAGTTACACTGACTACAAACCCATGTAGGGAATTAGCAGCCAGTTATGAAACACAGCAGAAATGCACCAACTTTTCTCCAGATCATGCTAGATTATTCCCAAAAGCCTCCAGGTCCTGCGCTGTTTTCCCCAAAGAACGCGTGGTACAAAAAAACCTGTAAAATCAGGTGACTTGTGCTTTAACTAAAATCAGGGGACTTCATAAATCAAACGGTAGAACTGATTTGGGAGGGGTGACACTCATCTTCTCCCTGTCCCTTCACCTCCTTCCTCCTTTCCCAGCATCTAGAGTTCCACTTCAGATCAGTTAAGCAGGACTAGAAGGTTCCTCTTGCAAACGCCGCCTCCTTTCCATGCTTGGCATCATCTGAGAAACCCTGAGATGGTAAAAGCTCTGCCCCAGAGCACAGGGGGGTGGAGGCACCACGTCCCAGGAGAGAAGGGAGGCAGGTCATCCTCTGTCATTCTGTGGGTCTCCAGCAGAACATCAGGAGGTTAATCGTGTTTTCGGCTGAGAATTTCCTTTGAATTACAAAGGTGTTGGTTAAAAATCTCCCATTTGTCACAGAACAGAGGTGGCTGTAGTACAGTGTGTCATTGCCTCATGGCGTAGTGACCTTCTGTAAGGAACTCGGCGCTCGACGTCTGCAGCGGTGGAAAAAGAGGTAAATACTTGACAGGAGCAAATTAAAGCCCCAGATGTACATGTGTTTGTGAAACAAGGATTTGGATTTAGATCTTCGGACATTTAAAGAGTAAAGACTGTTTGTTTCTTCTAGCAAGATGATAAGAATTATTCCAAACGATTCCTACTAATTTTAGCCGGTGCCAGCGGTATTTATAGAAGGCACACGTCTCAAGGCTGCGCGTGGCCAAGAAATGAACATTTTCTTGGTTGACATTAGAATAAACAAGCCATCTCCTGGAATTGTTTTCATGGAAATGCGAGAAAAGCCTTCTGATTACATCATTTACCTGAAATTTAGAACACCAGATTAAAAATTGCTATGCTGTCCAGTTTGAAACGGGGACATGAGCAATAGACCAGAGAAACGCGATAGCCATTGGGGCTATAAAACCAGTCTTGCTTTGGCTTGGATGTTTAATTATTTACACAATATAGAATATTCCCAATAAGAGACTGAAAACTTGGCAACGGACAATAAAAATGTATTATTCCTTGACGTCCTTTTAAAAATCTATCTACAACTGGCTGAAGTATATGCATTGGAAAACTGCAGAGTTGCAAAAAAATTCCATCGCAGTGAACGTGCTCCATCCTCGTACGGCTCTGCTCTGTCAGCTGGGTCGATCGTGCACCTTCCCAGAGCTGCCAGAGAGGTACTGGTCTCCCCTGACATTATTTGATATTTACTAGAGTGGAAGGAAAGGACTGTGTATGAATTTAACATATTGTTTGCCATAAAACAGCAGAAGGAGGAAGAAACGACTTAACTAATGTAGGAAGCTGCAGATTTGGAGAGAGAATAAACCTGCAGTAAGGGGTGTGGAGATGAATGACAGGGGACTCAAAGATAGCTCAGAAATTTAAAAAAATGGAGGAAAAAGAAAAAAAAGTCATTTTAAATGGAATAGCTATAAATGTTCCACCCCTGACTAGGAAATAACCCTCAGAGTATATTTCTCTTCTCTGTCCCTTTGCAGCTGGTCCTCCAAAGGCCTGATATCCTACCTCATTTTATCCAAGGAGCTGGGAACCCAAACCTGCTCGAGACTCTGCTGGGGAGCTTCAAGGTGATGTCAGTTTTTCAATTTTCCTTTTGCCAAAAAATGGGGGGTGGGAGTGGCAAGTAGATGTCACCAAAACAGCTGAAACCACATTAAATCTCAGGCCAAGGGCTTCAGCCAGAATGATGATAATCTAAGAAACTGCAGGAATCTGCTCTGTGTCCCCAGCTATAGTCTTCAACTCGTGTGTGACCCATGCCTTATTAGATGACACCTTAATTTGAGAACTTCTGAGTGCTTTGAATACTTGATCATTGAATCTAAATGTTTTTTTAACTTCTTTTAACTTCCTTCTTAAAAAAACATCAAAGTACAAAACATTTCAAAGAGCCAGTCCTTTATCAGCAGTTAATAGCTCGGTTCTGCTGTGCATACGCCGGCAAACCCTCACTGAGCTGGATTGAAGTATGGAATTGCTGTCCCAGGATGTACGTGGCTCATATTAAATTGCTACAGCAGTTGATTCGGGGGCTGCAGCCTGGGGAGTGGTGGGATTGATGACTGCGAGGGTCCATCAAAGCCATGTGGTCTGGGAAGCTTGGGAAAGACAGGGTAGATGTGGAAAAAAACTGGCAGCAAGGAAGGAAACTTGGGTGCCGTTGTGGTGGTTTAGAAGGAAGGCAAAGATGGCCCTGGACTTGGACTTCCAGAAAACTTCACATGGTGCAGAGGCGACTCCGGTTAGCATGTAGTCATTGTGGGGCTGAAGCTGTAGGGAAGTGCCCACTGAGAAGTTACTGCCAGCAGGAATAAAACAGAACCCACGACTGGATACAGAAAGTCTCCCCAGAGGGGCCACTCGTGTTCTTGGTGGCATGAGGAGATGGTGTTTCCCTGGTAGTGAGTTCCAGGGGACCATTCTCCCTGCAAGTTGTTTTCTCTGACTCTTCTGTTACATGTTCAGCTTTTTCTGTGTGGAATTGTCCCTTCTGAAAAGTTCACCTTCCAGGTGCTGACCTGAATCTTACTATAATTAGCAATAATCACGGGTGAGTGTTCTAAACTCAGTGGGCTTGAGTGTTTCAAGCTCTGGGGTCTCACGTTGAGAGGCGGAAAGGGGCCTGGAGCTGATGGAAACACACAGCTCCTGAAAGGTCTAGGGCTTGTTTACATAGAGCATCACCCAAGCACTGTTACCTCCCACGCTGACAACGGCGAGCAAGAGGTCCCGTTGGCAATGAAAGGCTGGGGAAGAAGCTTTGGATCTATGTCTGAGGACAAGTAATAGTGCCTACCCGAGATCCCACGGTGCTTCTCATACGCACTGAGACAAGACCTTCTGTTTTTTAAGCCGGCATCTGAATGACCCAAACACCGTAATCATGGATGCGTGTAATTTTTTTCCTCTCCTCCTGCTTGATCCCAAATTTAAATCATAATGCTGACGTTGTGACGTCATTCTCAATCGTTTCCACATGGCTTCACTTGTAGGATCAAAAAGAAGGTGAAGCTCTTGTGTGTCAGCAGAAGGCTGGTTCAGGGGATGGCAAGGTAATTCAGTGAAACTTCTGGTAATGACAAGAAGACTTCAAAGCAGGTAAAGTACCATTCTTTTTTGGTAAATATTTTTCTGCCTCAAACTCACCACATTGGTCGATGTTCAGCTTTAAAGGGGCTGTGCTGGTAAAGAGATTCCGAGACTCCAGAGCCTCCGGTCCCTTTAGAAAGTCTTTCCTGAATTTAAATCCAGAAAATAAAGCCAAGTGAGACAAACAGGGTAAGACAACAGCACGTTGGGTTGCCCAGCTTCATATTTCCATTTTCTCTGCTACGTTAGTTTTCTAAAGGTGGCATTTTGGCTGCGATCGAATGGAAGGGCAAAGGTTACCAACTGTGAGGCTGGGGCTGCTGGACGAGAGAACACCCATGGCAGTGCTGGGGAAGGGCAGGCCCCCAGGCTGAGCACGGAGAGATGTGGGAAACTGGGAAGGAGGAAGAGGATGTCGCTCCCTGCGTCTGAGCAGCTCTGTTTATGGTGCAAGAGTAGCAAATATCGCAGGAGATGCTCGATACTGAGATGAGGAAATATGTGTCAGGCCTCTTCGTTTTCAGCCTTTGTCTTTGCACGGGCTGCTTTTGTTCAAGGAAGTAACAATGGAAAAGAAGGGATTTGGAAAAAAAAAAAAAAAGGCTTCAGGCGCAGCATTTCCCAATCTACTTTTCCCCGCGCCCCTCTCCAAGTGAACTCCAGTGTTTGTGACCCTTCTTCTCCCCCTTTCCTCCCCAGCTCATCCCAGACTGGGGATTACAGCCGCTCACCTCAGCTTGCAGCCCTGCCAGTGTCTCTCGTGCCCCCCCGCCTCCTTTCCCGGAGGGTGAGTCCTAGTTTGGGAGCTGCTGCTTCCACTGGATTCCAGTTCCTGGCAGCCAGTCTGTAAAATACTTTGACCAAAAGGGAGCTGTTCCCCAGAGACTGTGATGCTGGTTCTGCTGCGTGGCGCTGGCGTGAAGTCAGAGCAGCTCTGCTGGCCATGGGGCCCTGCTGGGCTTGTCCCTAAACATGTAAAAGGAGAAAACCTCTACAGTGCATTTTTTTTTTTAAGCATAGCACCTCACTCTGCTGCCCCTGGGTTGGCTGCACTCTTTGGTCAGCAAAATGTCTCTGTGCTCATTTGTGTTCTGCTACAGCCCCAAAACGTCCCCCCTCTTCTGCCTTTATTAACTCAGATACTTTTCCTTTGGGTTTCATCAGCTCTGTGCTTTAAAAAAGAAATGGAGCACTCCGCAGAGGGGTGGGAAGCAAAGTCTTCACTGCTCTTTCTGGAAATGTGTAAACTACGCAACAGAAACGCGTAACTGTGTGACTCGTCTGTGCCAGGGACTTTCCCAGAGCTGGTTCTCGTCCCCAGGTTTCCTTTGCGCTGCTGGCTCAGCAGAGCCCCGGACTCGCTCGTCCGAGCGAGTGGCCGCACACCTCCTGGAAGCCATTTGCTCATCACTCATGAGGTGGAGGCAGCAGAGATGCTCAGCGCCATTTGTTTATCTATCCAAATATAGTTTTTTAAACGCTCATTATGGTCTGTTGGCTTTGAAACATCTTGGGCCCAGAATACCAGGTAATTAAAACAAATAGATGATTTTGTGGAATTTCGGCTCTTTTGTTCAAAGGTTTCTGAGTTACTCAATCATCGCCTCTCTAAACCAGTGTGTCCTTCTCCTGGTGTCTGTTTATTATTTCAAGGCTAAAGCACATGCGTCTAAACCGGGGAAAACAACCGTGACATGCTTTGGGGAGAGTGTGGAAGCAAAGGGAAATGATTCAAGTTGCCCCAGGGGAGGTTTAGGTTGGAGCTGAGGAACAATTTCTTCCCCTCCAGGGCTGTCCCAGGCTGCCCAGGGCAGGGTGGAGTCCCCGTGATCCCTCCATGATCCCCATGGAGGGGTTTCCAAGCTGTGGTGCTGAGGAACATGGGTTAGTGGTGCCCTGGCAGTGATGGGGGAATGGTTGGACTTGATGCTTTTAAAGGCCTCTTTCAACCCAAACGATTCTGTGGTTCTATGATTAGAAGTCGTGATCTCAGTGGTGACACTGGACATAAGGTGCTTGTCTGCCCCACGCTCATTGACCCTGAGAGGGGGAACACCAGCATGACCGGCACCCTGTCCCTCGCACCACCCCACATCCCACACCCAGTTCGCTTCCCTGCCATGCACGGAAGAGAGGAGAAATTGCCTGGTGTCACCACAGCCCTTGTCACCTAGGGCACCTCGCGTGCTTCCCCTGCGTGCCAGTAGGTGAATTAAGGTTATATGGAGAGAGATTGTTCTGCCCTGAGACGCGTGAGCTGCTTCCTCTCACTGGGAACAAATCCATCATGACCAAAACACGCCGTGGTTCCAGCCCCACGTGGGTTCCAACCCCACGTGCACGGGAGGTTTCTCTGCCCCAGTAAGGTTTGCAGTGGGAGGCGGCTGATGTCCCTGGTGCCGGAGCTGCCAGCTCTGCCCAGCTCAGGATGCAAAGCTCTGCAAGAGGACAATGTCCATCACAGCTCCTGTCAGGCCAGTGCTTGAGTTTCCCTGAGATGGAGGTGATTGTGAAATTTGCTTCCAAACCTGCCTGCAATATAAAAAAAGACAGTGACAGAACTGCACGGAAATGGGACGTGATGTGAAACCCCAGCGGCTTTCTGCTTTTTAGAAAGGTTTTGTAATGGGTTTGAATTGGCCACCTGGCTACCTCCAGCTGCTAAGCCTTTCGTGTCCTCCACTGGTGTCCTTGATACTCCAAAACACCTAATTTTTAGGAGATTTTGATTTCTCTCTTCGATTATGCAATAGATATATCACTGGATATCTTTCATGTCAGGATGATTAAAATGTTTAGTCCCTTCAGAGAAATTTGCAATGATTTAAACCACTGTTAGAAATCAGCTTTAAGATTTAGGAGAGTAAAAAGCCAAGTAAATTTAGGAGGTAGTAATTTTTCCAAAAGTGGGGGTTTTTTTCCACTCTCCTAAAACATTGGGACAGATTCTTTGCAGAGGAAACTTGATGCAAGTGCTATACAGATAGATGACTTAAAATTCATAAATAAAATTCATAGACTTTGTATTTCTTAAAACTGGGGTGGCCCAGGAGTGGGGTCCCAGGCTGAGAAGCTCTCGGCAGTGGCTTTGGAAAACCCGGAGTGTGAAGGTCCTTGCCTGGGGGTCTGTGGTGTCGTTCTGTTTGTGGAGATGAAGCACCTCGGAAAATACAATCTTTGTGTGAAAAAGGTGAAATGAGCTAACAAATCCATTATCCTCGTAAAGGAATCCTTTCTACCCCTCTCTATCACCGGGCTCCACGGTTTGCAATACACTCCGGACGTGTCACCAGTTAACGTGCAGTGGAGCTCGTTATAGATATAAATAAAAACGTTCCTCCCTTCACCTAATCACTGTTGGGCTGTGGTAATTCACTATTTTAACTTGCCGAGCTCAGCTTCAACTTTCGGCCTGTGTTTCTCGGCAGTGCTCGAGCTCTCTCTTGTTTTGAACACGTCCTGTGTTGTACGGTCTGTATCCGAACACCTTCCAGGGAATTTCTATGGCCTAAACAAAGGCCTCTGTGATTATTCATTTTCAAAATAGGAAAAGATGAGCCGTTCTTTTTGCCTTTCTTTTTTTTTGAGGGAGATATTGAAATTTCAGACTCATAAAGGGCTTTCAAGGGTAGGGGAGGCGGATTTCTCCTTGGCAATGTATGGATGATTCTTTTCCGTTCCGGGGGGCCCGTGAGGGTGCTCTGAATGAAGCTCTGAGCTGGAGGTAGAGGTGCTGAGTGCTCGTACATCGAAGAGGAAGCGCAGGAAACACGGGTACCCAAGGGTACCCCAGGCACTGCACGATCAAGAGCCGGTGCCGCAGCCGCATTTATCTCCTGGTTTCAAACCTCCCCTGGTAAAGCCGCTCATTAAGCGTCCTGCGGAGCGCGGAGCAGGAGAGCAAGCTGCTGCGCAGGGACACAATGAATTCGCCGAGTTTTCAATTAAAATCTACAGTCTGTTCTGTTTCTGATAATCTCCGGATTCTTTTGAAGCGATGATCATTATGACTGTGTTTAATCTGTTTTCAAAACAGGCTGTGAAACAGCCATTGTGCGCGCACCTTCTGTTTTGATAACTTCTGTGCTTTGATATTGTAATTGACACAAGTGGGTGCAATTAAATCTTTATTTGGAAACTTGCACCCAAGCAAGTCATTCAGAAAAAAGAGCCACCAATGTGCTTTGACTCTGGATTCTCACACATATTTGCACTTACAATCAAAGCTTTTGTCCCGTTAAACTAACAAGGGCTGTTTAGCATAAGAAAGAGTTAACGGGAGCTGCCGTAGGTTGTGCTAATTTCAGGAATAACACTCGACTGGGAAAAAAAATCTGCGGGGAACTCTACTGTCCCAATAAAAATGACCAGGTTTTATTTGAAGAAGTAACTCACCACAAGTGGAAAGGTTTATTGTATTTTAATAAGTAACTCACCACAAGCGGGAAGGTTTATTGTTAAAAATGACGGATGAAAGGCCGACGGCTGCTGTCAGTCCGTGATCAAATACCTCTCGTGGTTTTCTGAGGATCACAAGAGAGCAGAGCAGATCTTTGGCTCAAACTGCTTCTAAAATAGTCACCAAGCTCTGCTGCTCTCACTTGTTGGGCTTCTGTATGAGCCAGCCGGGGATCAAGATCTGCAATTAGCTCGTTCATCAGCGGGTTTCTGTTAGCGGTGCTGTGCCATGGCTATGGATCGGCTATCGGCACGGCTATGGATCGGCTATCGGCACGGCTATGGATCGGCTATCGGCACAGCTATGGATTGGCTATTGGCACGGCTATGGATCGGCCATCGATCCCTGCATACGGCTCAGGAACTGCTGGCTCAAAACTCAGCTGGGACTCGCGTGCCTGAGAGGATGTCTGGTGGGATGCCAGGCGTGAGTCGGGTCAGCGAGAGGCTCTGTCCGTGTGGTCCGTGCGGGGCCAGGCTGTGGCAGCACGAGGCTTCGTGCAGGCTGACAGCCGCTTCTGGAAAGACTCCCGGTCAGAAGCTTTCTTCTTTTGCCCAGGGACTCTCAGCTGAAAGGCAAAATCTTAAATGCAATAAGAGATGGTGTCTGTATGCATACGTATACACTTAGATAGCTATAACATATAATGTCTGTTCCTTCTCAGGAGGTTCAGTTAGACCATTAAACCACCATGAAGTGAGTCATGATAGCACATCGTGGGTGTTGTCAGGTTTTAAACCCCTTACAAAGGGTTTAGAAACATCTCTGTTCATTTATCTGGAGAATACCATCCTTGGCCTTCTTGAGACCCAAGGAAGACGACTTCAAAAGGCGGAATTCACCCTGGCAGAACACATTTCAGCAGGAGCCAAGGCTGTTGATGCTGTTCCCGTGCCAGGCTGCCTTCCCGACGGGAAGGGTCAGCCTCCTCGTGCCTCTCTAACCAATATGGCAGAGACATTAACCTCACTCTAAGTCCAGCACTATGAGGAAATCAAACTCAGCTCCACCAAGAACTTTATTGTTGAGGAGCCTGGTTTAAAAAGCACCTGGGCTAGCACCTAAAAAAGTGCTTGTTATCTGCTGGTTGTCTCTTGAGGTAGCTCAGCACTCAGGGACGGGTCTCATCTCCTGTAGCAGGACAATTGCCGTGAGTAGAGCACTTTCTGTCCCTTGTGCCATCTCTCAGTAGATGATGGTTGTAAAGCTTCCCCGGCCTGACTCGCCTGGACTTTGTGTGAGCTCCAAAATTTAGTATCAGCTTAAGCCCATATGGGATGAGACTGAAAGGAGACGTATTTGTTTCCTTCTCTCCCTTGGCTGTACAACTCTGTGCCTTTCCTTGTGTCAGCACCAGCATTTCCATAGCTTCACAGTCTGATTCAACCCGAGCAAAACTTAGCCCTTAAAAAAAAAAAAACAGAGGTCAGCAAGTGTTTGTGTAAAGGAGTCAGCAGGAGCAAGAACCGGCAGGAGCAGAGTGAGGGAAGGGGGTGGATCATCCCTTCCAGTGGCTTTTGCTGGATATGAAGCTTCCCTCTGCAGCTGGAGGCAGCTCCACCTGCCTCGGAGGAGCCAGCACTGGGCTCGGTGTCAGACCCCAGCCCTTGCTGCAATTCTTCCGCAAGTGCTGAGATTTCAGTGTAAAAGTGACTCTCTGAGAGCATTCAGTTTGGGGAAAATGTTAGAAAGGCCTTGGATTTATTAACGTGTGGAATGAAAACACATTTTGAAACTAGTTGCAAAATGGCATTTGTGTCTTTTTTTTAGAGCCTTGTGTGCAGCCTTGGGTGGAGAATGAGCCAGCTATAAAAAATACTCCGAATTCCCTAGGACTGTACAGAAGGAAGAATGTCTCTGCCTTTTATCCTGGTCTAATGAACCAGGTTCCACCTTCCTACCGATCGATACTCATGGAGGAAGGCAAAGGAAAAATATTTTTCCTCCCTTCAACCAATGTGGAATTCAAATAAAAACAAAATAAACCAGTCAGGCAAATATTACAACTTCCTGCTCCAGTCCTTTTAAAATTCAACTTCACTGACACAGGCTTGGAAAGGATTCAGTGCCCTAAAATACCACTGAGAGTAAATAATAATTATATTTGCCATAAGAGGAGGTTTTGGGTAAGTGTCAGCCTAAGGACAGCAGATGGGATCTGTTGGGAGTTTCCCTTTGCTGCTGTCATAGGTTTTGCTTGGACAGATTGGAGAGAGGAGAGGAGAGGAGAGGGCTGCTCAAGGCTGGTGGTGTGGTGGCATCAGGAACAGCAAACACTTTTCCAGCCAGACTTCCCTGCTGCCCCTTTCAGGAATGTCTCTTCTCACCCAGCAAGTTCTGCAGCCCAGCGGCTTTTTCCAAACTCTGCCTTGTGGAACCTGCCCCGAGATGCCTCAAACCCTGTTAGCCCCCCTTTCCTGCAACTATTCCCCTAAATCTTTTGCTAACTCCCCCCAATCCACTCCCCTTCTTTGAAGACCCTCCCGCTCCTTGCTGCCCCGCTCGAATGCCATCAGCCTCTTTTGCTTTCCTGCAATTGGACTAATCCTTAAAGCACCGTGACTTTTTCCAGCCTTTCTCCCCTAAATCTTTCTGCCGCTGCTACAACACTGAATTTTGCCAATCCTTTCTGCATCCTTGGGACAACCCAATGACATCCAGTCAACAGAGCAGAACGATCTGCTGCTCGGCAGGCCCCTCCTGGGGCATCACTCACGCCTGCCTAACCTGGCTCTGCCTGGGAAGAAAAGGCATCTCTCTTTACCACTGAAGACCCTCATCACCACCCTGCAGGACCCACACCTGTTCTGTGGACTTTGTATACACCCAGGGGGATCATTCTGACCTGCAAAGGAATCATGATGTTTTCCAGCAACTCTCCATCCCACGTTAACTGTTCCCTCCTGGCCTTTTTCAATATTACAGTTCAGTTTTTATTCTGTCTTCACTTTCTCAGCTTTCTCTACAATGATTTTTTTTTACTCACACAAGATGTGAGCTGTAGGTGTTCTGGGGAGGTGAACTAGAGGTTCAGGCAGCAGAGTGAAGATGTTCTGGGCTTTTGACACCCAGAAGAGGAATGACAAGTGGATTGGGTTGGTGGGATGAGCATCTCAACTTCCTTTTTGCCTTTTTTTTAATTTTTTCCTTAAAGTAGCTGGCTACATTTGAATTGTTATCTAAAGGTCATCCTTATAAACATACTGCTTTATGATGTGTTTGGTTTTTAGTCTGTGATAGCCTTAATTTAGGCCCAGCAACAAGAATTGGGATATAGAATTATTTGCATATAAACCTGTACGTGCCTATATTTTATATGGGCACATGTCTTTAATTCCACATATCACTCTTACCTATACATCCCCACACAGACTTTTCTAGGGGTAGAATTGGCATTTAAGTCATTCCCCCGTGTAGGAGAAGGTACTAGTGGCACCCAAGACAAGACCAGGAAAGCGGGGGTCCCAGAGGTGCCCTCTCCCCTGCAGTGAATGTTGTTTTGTCACCTTTGGGGTGACCTGGGATTGAATTATGACTTTGGTACATGTGCTGTTAGAACTACATCAAGAATTAAGGCCAAGACAACCTCGAGTGAGTCTGCCAGCCACTGCAGCTGCATTAGCCTCTCTGTTTACTTGTAGGTGCTTACATTAGGTGCTAATTGACTTGAGGTTAATTGTCTCAGCAGGTGCAGCAGTAAGGGTGTTTATATATGAGGCAACCTGAGCACCTTGGTCTCTTTTCTCCTTGGGAAGGGAGGCTGGAAGGTCCCTGCTACCACCTGAAGATTGCTGTGCAGAGCTTTAGCTGGTCCTGCAACGTCTCTGGTCCTTCTAGACCCAAACATTCACCCTGTTGTGTCTGAGGTAGGATCACAAAGGGGTTAAATGAAATATTTTCCTGAAGTGTTATGGGATTTGCTGATGCTTTGCTGTTATAAAAATAAAAGGGCTATAGGGGCTGTTGCTTCCTCGACTCTCTAGGAAAAAATGAATCTGTAGGTTAAGCTGCGTCTATTCCCACGCTCCGTCCAGAACAACACTGTGAGCAGAGTTGTTTTTTTAGGCAAGTGGTACCTTGTCTGTGTGCGGTGTTAGAGGAGGGGTCCTGGGGGAAATGGGGGCACTGGGCCTTCGTGGTGATCGCTTTGCTACTGGGTGAGTTTGACTCAAGAGTCGGTCGAGTCCTTTGGTCTTTGTCATTGCAAATTTCTCAGGCTGAAAGTTTTGAGCAAGGGCAAGGAGATTTATGTAAGAAGGAGGGACCTGAACATGGCCATTGGTCATCAGTTTACTAATAATTAATGCTAAGAGCTTTGAGACATTTTGGCTTCTGAATTTTTGGCATTTTTTCAGTTTTTGCTAAGGATTGGATGGTTTACCTCAAATTTTTCTAGTAATGAAATTGAACTCTGTCCAAAAATGTGAAGTCAGCACAAGTTCTGAGAGCACATTGCTCACTGAGTTCTCACACTTTAAAGTCTTGCAGACTCCATATTTACGCTCCCCTTAGCGCTTTCCCTGCTGCAGAGCCTGGAATCACCTACCTTGTGCTGGCTGGTTAAGTCTGTTGGTTTTCCTGCCTTTATTTGTCCCTATTTTCCAACTGTCTGAGGTGCTGAGCTCTTCTCAGACTCGCTGATCACTTGTTTACTGTGCTGGAGTTGGAACCTTTGGCCAACTGGCAGCTGAGAAGGGAAGAACCACAGCTTCTCAGTGCCTTAAATTGTCATATTAGGCTCTAGCTTGGAAAAACTTTTGCTGGCTTTGTTTTCTTTTTCCCTAAGGATGACATGACAAATATGCAGGGTTTTTGTTTGTTGTTTTTGTTGGGGTTTGTTTTTTTTATTATTATTATTTGGGGATATTTAAAAACCTTAAGTTTGCCTCTGACCAATCTAACCAGCTGTCCTGCTAGGGTAAGAAACACGCCTCTCTGCACTATGGCAGTGGCCTTGCTCCGGTCTCAACTACTATGCAGCCACTAATAAGGGACCTACCTTAATAGAAACAGTAACTGAAATGAGTGTTTTGGGAGGGGATGTGAGTGAGGCAACACAAATTTGGGACTGACAATCATTGCAAACATGAATCTTCTTCTGGCAGTTGTCATCACTATCTTCTGGATAGTGATGACAACAATCTGACAAATTGTAAAGCCTTGTGATGAATTGAGTCCATGATGATCTTCTGTCCAGCTCCCCTGCACGCTGTTCTCCGTTCTAGTCGCCCCTCGAGGGAGTGATTTCTAGCATTGCAAACCTGAGAAACTGTAGTGGGGTTTGACTCCCTTGGATGGGGAGATGGAGAAGGGTGGGAAATCTCCCTTTAAAGATGGGAAAAGGCTCCACTCTTCCACCTCACAAGAGGTTCTGTGCAGGCAGTCATGAGTCTAGAACTGCCCCTGAATGCATGCCTAGCACAGTCCCTCTGTACCCGCCTCACGTATGGATTGATGCTGGGAGCACACGTGTATCTCCATGGATGTTACCCCAGAAAGCAGGGAGATTGTTCTGGGACAGCTGACCTGGTGCCCACGCTTGTATAATACAGAATCCTGCATTGTCCTGTGCTTGTGCTCTACCTAGATCACTGTATTTTTTTTTCCCAGAGGTGTTTTTGCACATTAACCTTATCATATTTTTACAGAGAATAATTGTAATTGGAATGTTATATGGATGGCCTCGAGCAGCCCCAGTGGGGAGAAAGTGAGCCCCATGGGTGTTTGTTGCCTGTCCTTGAGTTACCTGTTTCTCCCCCTGGCCAGGTTTTAGGAGAAAAAGCTGATGTTTAACTGTACCACTCAAAGCCCTCTGAGTTTGGTGGGTGTGCTCTGAGGGAAGCGAAGGAATGCCTGGGTCCTGGAGATTGCTTGGCCCTGGGCACGGGCTGCCAGCCTGGGGCAATGTGCAGAGCTGCCAGGGGAATGCTTTTAAAAGACCTTGTGTCTGTGGAATTTAAGAGACTGCAGGTTAGGGAACAGCAGCTGAGCAGAGTTTTGCACAGAATATACCTTGGAGTTTAGCACCCAAATTTTACATGAGCCCGTGTCCAACTCTGGAATGCCTGCATATGGAGAAAAACAAAATTAACTGCTGACTTCAGTAGCAGCTGCTGTATGCTCAATATTTTGATCGGACCACTTTTACTTATGTTCCTGAATACAGATTTATGAGCCAACCTTTAAAAGTCTTGGCTGAAGTTCTTAAAAGGAATTTTTTTTTTATACTACCCATGATGAGGCCCAAAAGCTACCAATGGCTAAATTCTTAAAGAACGAACAGCTGTACCACCCCAGCTCGCGGGTGTACGCGGCTTGGCACCTCCAAGAGATGGAAACAGTGCAAAGTGTAAGAACAGGACAAGCACAGAATGATACTGGTCCAGGATCCTCTCCAGCCAGTTCAGGGGTTCCCTGTACCAGAAGTTCTATATTTATATTTAATTGCTGTGAGTAGATGATATTATTTTCCATGAATTTGCCCAAACTCTTAAATATATGTTGGTTTTTTTTTTTTACCCTCCACTGCATCCTCCAGCAGGGAGCTGCAAGTGTTCACTCTCTTCCTTGGGAAGAAGCACATCTTTCTGTGCTGCTTTGAATGTGCTCTTTCCCAGGATCTTTAGAGAGAAACATTTGTTGGCAATTCCTTATTCACCCTTTCTCTGCCGCTCAGGACTTTAGAGGATGCTTTATTACATCTCATCAATAGGAGATGTAATAAAAGCTCAACATGAACCTCTGCATGTGTACATCTTGGGCTAGAACCTGCCTGTGGACTTGGCACAGAATCCCAGCCAACACAGTGGGGGTTGGAAGGGACCTTTGGAGATCATCTCATCTAACCCCCTGCTAAAGCAGGGTCACCCAGAGCAGCTTGCCTGGGTGATTTATAGTTGTGTTCTAGAACCTCTGCTGTTCCTGTATAAACTCTTCAAAACTAATTGAATCCAGGGCAGACTTACAATGATTCCAGAAAATAAAAGCAGATTATATTTATCCTGGCAGCAGAGATAGACTGAGGCTGCTGCAGGATCTATGAAAACTTATCTTTAATTACTGTTGAGTGCTGGAAGTGCTGGTGCTGAGGATTACACGAGATTCTTGAGCAGAAGAGCATGGGTGTGAAGGTGTGTGTGTGTCTGCACAGACCACAGAGCTGCCAAGGCCGCTGTGCTAAAGGAAAGGTGGTGAGTCAAGTGTAGGCAATGCTGAGGGAAGCTCAGTGCCCTGGCTTAAAGATGCTGCTGGCTACCATGGAAACTGATCGGAGCTATTATGGCAGGGACATGTTTCCTGGGGGAACAACACAGGAGTAACTATTTCTCTGACAATTATTTAGAGCTCCTTTTGCATATTGGGATTGTCTTGAGTTAGTTGTGTAAAGGATCGTTCCCTCTGTGCAAGCCTCACCTGAGTGGGGTCAGCCTGACCTTAGCAGGAGTTCCTGGGTTTGAGTCAGCCCAAGAACCTGTTTTATGACGCGTTAGTTTAACAGTATTTCAGGTACAGCTCTTCCAGCGCAGCTTTTGTTTCAGCCTTTAAAAGCTAAACTGTTTGCAGATGGCAGCCTGGATGGAGGAGAAGCGGGGGAAAGTCTATTATGAGCTGTCGCAGCAAACTAAATCTGGCTGTAGTCACAAGAGCAGCGGTTAAATTATCCCACATCATCAGCGGGAGCTTTTATGTGAGAACACGACCACGCACAATGTCCGAGGGCTCTTGCTAACATTGGCTTTGGAGATGAAAGTTCGTGTTTCGAGTTGTTGAAGAGTCTTTGAAGATAAGTGTGTGCGTGCATGTGTCTCTGTGTACAAAACATGTGATTAGGAGGCCTTTTAACCATGTCAGTTTTACACTGTTGTGACTTGACGGGCGTCAGCCGGGGTGTCCCTGATTTACTCCGGCATCAAAAAATAACATCGCTGGGCCTGTACACCCTATGACCACTCAGAGCATCGTTTGTGGATATTTATACTTATCCTTACACAGGTATAGCCCTCAGCATCGCGTGCACATACACACCAGATAACGTTGTTCTGCACGTCCCTGTCATTCATGTTGGTTAGGAGTATCCAGAGGTTGAACCTGAGTGAGTTCGTGTCTTGTCCGACGAGTGTCAAATAGAGCAGCCATGAGCTGAGCTGCATTTTAGACGATGTGTCAGTACACGGATGATGCAGCACAGTTCTGATATTCCACGTCTCCAGTCGGTATAGATTTGTACTATAATACTGGTAAGAAGTTCAGCTAAAGAAAACTCAGATGAGCTTAATAAAGTCTCCGGGGCTTTCGGAGTGTGTAAGGTTATCCAGCCTGTTTGCAGACCGCAGTCTCCTAGAATAAAACAAAATCAAAACAAATCCTTGCCCCCACTGGCAATGTTTAGAAGCTTTTGCTACCCCAGGGACAGTAGTTACATCTCTCCTTGACCACACATTATTGTTGAAAATATTGTTTAGTTGCCTATCTGGAATCAGCAGATCAGGGAGCAGTGTTTCAGTGGATAACCAACATCTGTGACAGCAGTGTCACTGTACAGGCTGAAACAGACACGGCATCATCATTTTGGGAACAATTTGAGCCAAACACAGTTGTGAGTATGGTTGTTTCTTTTCCCCTTCCTCTCCAGGTCAGCTCTGATAGCAGCTAACTGGGCACAAACCACAGCTCTTTAATCTCCCTTTTTATTAAGTGTTCCCTTTGCCACTAGTGATTCAGCTGTAGCTTTGAGTAAGGTCTTAAATAACTGACCCAAACCAGCGATTCAAGACTCAGATGGCTTTCCTAGGGCTGGGTAGAGTGTGTCTTTTCACAACTGCAAACCTTTCTTTGAGGTCGATGTTAACACTTTCAGAGTAACTTCTAATGCCAGAAGGACGTTCCTCCCTTTCAGTTCAAAGAAAACACAACATCTGTCATAATGTGAACTGTAGATTTAATGCAAGTGTCAAGCCAGGCACTTGGTAATGAGGTAAAACCCCTCGAGATTTCAAGTCTCTCTTCCATGCTATCCTGTTACAGGGAGGGGAAAGGAAAGAACTGTTTCTTTGGCACTTAGCAGCTTCTCTGTGTCCCTTATCTATCCTTCCCGGACATCTCCTGTAAATTACTGTATTTTTCCTGGCAGAGTCCTTGAGAGGGAGGAAGGCGTGATAACGCTTGCTCTGCAACCGAGGGAAACTGAGGTACAGCCTAGACACAGTCCAGGCCTGCCGAGGCACTGCCCAGAGCCCCCAGCCCCGGCTGGGGGGGTCCGGAGGGGGGGTGGGCAGCGACCCTTCCATTCTGG